>PVJA010006071.1:0-75409 GCA_004027025.1 Myocastor coypus
GAGGTAGGATGTCAAGGATTTTAAGATTACAAATAGGCAATTTTGTTTGAACAATTTGGTATTGTCAGAGTGCATCTATAAATTATTTCTTCAAGAATAGTATGGAATCCCTGTTTGTTTATTTATTTATTTATTTATTTAGTATTTTAGCACAGGGCTGATGGGGCCTCACTACGTAGATCTGACTCATAGTGATCTGCCTATGTTCAGCCCCCCAAGGGCAGGGATTACAGACACACACTGTAATGACTAGTCTCAATAGCCACCTCAGCATGCCCCAGGGTGGGGCTGGCATGGCATGCTGGGTATCAGACCCTGACCCCTGCACCTGCCTAAGCAGATGATTTAATCTGCTGAGCTATTTGGCTGGACCTTGGAATTCTTACTATAGGAAAATATTTTATTATTAAGTGTTTTTGACATAGCTGAGATTAGTTCTTTAAATTCATAATGCTCTTTGAAATCTAACCTTAATTTAAGATATAATGTTTTATGTGGTGACTTAAGTTAATGTTATTCATGTAACAATTGCTATTGATGGGAAATAAGGCAATACCCACTGTAATCACAGCCACAGGCTATTAATTTTAGTGGGACACTGGCCTTTGTTATAAAGACCCAGGGCAGATTTTACAGTGAGCACGAAATACACATATATCAGCATTTATCTTCTTTCTAAATATATGCACATTTATCGTAATACACTTTAAGTGTTTAGTTGTAAAGAGTTGATGGTTATTTTCTGAGATTGTGTTAAATTTGGCAATCTCACAGATCCTAATATATGCTGAGAACAAATTGGAATTTATGTAAAAGTCCAGAGCTTAAATATTTCCCGAAATTCTTGATTTCTAGAAACAGAGACAATATGTAAAAGGTAAAATTATTCATTAGCAGTGCATATTTTTTGATAGCATATTTTGTCTTTCCCATTGCTCTTCATTTTAGAAAGCATTTACTTTTTTTTTCCACTTGTTACTGTGATAGGCTGGGTTAATATTTTCATTACTAATCTGCAAAGATGTAAGCCTGTTTCCTTAGCAAATATATACTATGAGAAACACATTTTATAATAGAAAGATTGATCCTAGCCAATCACAGCTGTGAAATCAAATTCATTGAGTGTGATCTTTTTTCTTCTACCTAATGCTTTTTCAGACAATTTTAATTCATAGGCCTAGAACACATGTTTTTCCTTTTCCCCTTTGGGGGTCATTGAATTTTAAAATCTTTTGCAGCCAAAATCTATACAACTTTCTGATATATTTTGTTACAATGCATCATATTATTGTTCAGAGACAAGCTTAACCTGACGATGTGACTATTGCATTTTAAAAAAATATTTCTAGTTGGCCATCACATATTATGAAATGATGTATCAATGCTTAAAGAAATTCTACTTTTCTTCTGAACTGAATCAAGAATTCAATATGTGTAATACAACTTATTGAACAAAAACACTCACGTGATTGTATATGTGAAAGATATTTAAGTACAAAATTAGATAATTTGTGATTTAGAATGATTTGTTGCACTGTTATTAGTTACTTTTCTCTCCTTGCTGAGACAATACCCAACACCCACAAGTCAAGCGTGTAAAGGGTTATTCAGCTCACAGTTTGTAGAGCTAAATACATTCCACAATAGGCTAGCTCCAACGCAAGGCAGCTAGGCAGAGAACAGTTCATGGTGAGCTGAAGTAGTAAAAGTTGCAAGAGAGAAAGCAGGGTTCTTTCTGTCCCTTATACTATATTCAGGCTACTGGGATTAAAGTTGTGCCAAACAAATCAGTGGTCTCAATCCATCACTAGACAGGAGTATTTCATGCATCCCTAATCTTAGCTCTGTTCATCCTAGCATAGAACCACAAATCAAACACTGTAGGTTCAGACATCTCTGAGACAGCACTGCCTGTGGCTGTATGAGGCTTCTGGAGGCATCTGGACATGAATGTGACTATACTACATCAGAATTTGATTGGTTTAGTTTTACACAGCATGAGAAATATTTTTCTGGGTGCATTCTATTTCTTTGCAAGGTAAGCAGGATTCTAGGAGAACCATAGGACAGCATTTGGCTTGGTGAGATTGTATGGCCTGGAGTAAGATTATCAGTGGTTGCTGTGTTCCAGAAGAAAATAATCTGAGGTATATAAGCATGCGCAGTTCATAAGGACTGTCATTTTGACCTGATGCATTGGCCTGCAAATCCTTCTTATAAATTTACTGTTGCCATGTAACACATTGCTTTAAAACTCCATAGTTTTACATAACGCTTTTTACTTCACTGTTCCTATGTGAAGGCAATCTGGGAATAGCATTTCTGTATCCTCTGCTGTGTTGCCATCTCCAGGCTGCATTAGGGTGAGAGCAGGGGCTGCCTAACCTACTTACTCTCTAGGGCAGCTTCCATTTCCAGAGTTTTAGAAGGCTTAGCATCCTCTAATGTGTGGAAAACGGCCTTGTATTCTTGCTGGCCACTAGCTAGAGGCATCGCCAGCACCTTTGCCCAAGGAAGCTCACCAAATGGCAGCTGGTATCCCCAGGTTCAGAAGTAAAAAGTTGTAGAGTATTAGGATCCAGTAAGGCAGAAGTTATAGTCTTTTCAGATCCCATCTTGGAAGAAACATTCCATCACTTTTGCATTCCATCTTGGAAGAGACATTCCATCACTTTTGCCATGTTTATTTCTTTAAATATGAGTCACTAGGTTTAGCTTAGACTCTAAAGAGATCACCTAAGGCTGTGGATATAAGAAAGCAGGCAGGACTTTGATACTGCTGTGGCCTCCTAGTTGCTGGGATTGCAGACATATGCCACCAGACACAGCCTTTTTAGAGGATGTGTAATACCAACAATAACCACCTGCAGAAAATAAAATTGTCAAGTTACTTGATGGTAACAGAGTTAGTACAAGGTGTGTTAGATTATTAATATATTTATTGCACTTAGAAATATGTACAAAGGTGTACTAGGCATCCACATCAGCATTTGGTTCAAGTTAACCCCTGTTTGGTAAAACTTGCTTGCTTTACTCTGCTTTCTCTAGTGTATGTTCTGGGTAAAAACCTCACTCACTCTCATATTCTTTCTTTAGAGATATTATTTCTTTTAACATGCTTTCTTGTTTATTTGCTAGTATGTTCTCCAAGAGAAGTAGTACTTCCCTGGGCTGATTCTTTTCATGTCATCTTTAAAGCTGAATGAAGAGATGATTACTTTTTATAATAGTTCTTCTATTGCACATGATTATTCTCACCCACTCACTGTCTAAACATTTGATAACATCATTAGATAAAATATAAAGTTGTTCCCCTATATAAGTATCATTTATTTCATTAAAATCATATTTATTTAAAAACGGATCTTTCATTGATGTTTTTTGCTTATCATTTGTCAAGTTTCTCCCTTGTTCTACATTTCTATTCAGAACTGTTTAAACATGCTAAATAAGGCCCTAGAGATTTAGAACTATTCATTCACAATTACATCTTTACACAAATGTAGCCTGTATTAAAATCATCAAACTAGACACGCTGTAGAAAACAGCAAAAAAGTAGAAAATGCTAAATCTTTTTTTATAAATGATGATTTTTTTTCTGTAAATTTAGAAGACAATTAGTGGGCTCTGACACGAGTGATCTGGCTAACTGCCACCTTTGGTTTTGTTTGCAGAGGTAACGCACACAAATTTATTCTGAAAACTCAATTCATTTACTGTGTTTTGCCTTTCTTTGCATTTCCAAGAGGATACAGAAGCTTAATCTGAACGATTTCTCTTCCCCTTATGCAGCATCTTATTTTATCAAACAAGTTATCATTTTTCATCGATGCCATGTTTTAATTAAACATAATAAACTGTCTGATCTTCACTAGATTCAAGTGTACCTCCAAATGATTATTTTCTTGTATCCCTGCATCTTCATTCTTTTTTTTTTCCCAGAAAGGCATAGGAGAATGGAGGAAGTAACAGGAAATTTCATTGTGTTTTCTATTGCTCAGATCGGAAGGTCTCACCTTCCAATCAAGACAAGGTAACCCAAATACAAAGCACCCCATTTTCACTTGCTGGTACATTAACCAGTCTGATGGCTTCTAACTTCTTACTAATGAATGGTTAATTAGAGCACACAGACACAGACACACACACACACACACACACACACAAAAAAAAAAAAAAAAACTTTACCAGAATAGAAATAGAATTTTTCTTCGAGTTGTGTTTTTGTTTTTGTAAACTTTTGAAAGATAACATTTCTTTCAAACACAATTAAATGGAGAAATAATTTTATAATAACAGTAAATGCTCTAACATCTAAGATCCTAAGTAACAGGTAATAGCAGACTTCATAAACTTAACATTTATAAAATTACCATTAAAACACAATGGACCAATAGACCAGAATCCATCTTATGTCCATAGGCTCAGTCCAGTAACTGTCAGACATCTGAACCTGCTTCTGTGGGTAATTCTATCAAGAGAATCACTAACCATTTATTTACTATCTAATACCTGAATAAGACTTCTCAGGATCTCTCCTGCTAAACGGAAAACACTTGTCAAGAAAATAGTGTCCATACAATCAGTGAAATAATGTATCTGGATAGTAGAAAGTACCAATCTTTAACTAGCAGGTATTGCTGCTATATTGACATTTATCGGACTGAGCAAAATTTTACTGTTCAAAGTTTGTGGTGGAAAAGCCCCAAGCTTGGAGAGCAGTTCAAGCACAGCCTAAAATCCTATTACATATCTTTTACTAAGATTCATCTGTTATTATATGTCACCTCTACCTGCTTTACATTTTCTCTGATATCTTTGAAGGTTTTCATGTAAGACATATGCCTAATGATACTTTTCCTATAATAGTTACCCATATTTATTTGTGTAAGAATTTAATATCAATATGTTCAGATATGGAATACAATCTATTTATCAGTTTAGTAATATTTTATTAACACCATACTTTTATGTAATCTAACAATCAATTTCTAGTTTTGTCACTTCAGCCAATAATGTCCTTTTTAACATGTTTCCCCTCATTACTGAACCAGAAGTAGGAATATCTATTACATTTAGTTGCTGTTTCTTTGTAGCCTTTTTAATCATGAGCATTTCTTTACCCTTATAATTTATAAACTATGCATTCTTAAAAATGTTGCCCTTTTAAAAATAAAATTTTTCCATTTTGCCTCTGAGGAGTAGGTTTAGGACACTGCCCAAATGAGTCCTGTTCTTCTCAAGGTACAAACTACAGAGACAGTTGATGTCCACATTTCCCTTGTTTTGTAATATTAATTCATTGTATATATTTTGTGAGCTCTTTCAAGTTTGTCCACGGTAGTAGAAATACACACAAGTCATATACCATGTTATCTGATTTAAAGAAGATATTACCCAGATTTTAACAATATTGCCAGAACATTTGTCAGTGTAGCAAAGGCCACTTGGGAAAAATAACCTTTGGGATACTATGACAAGCGGTTGCAGCAGCATTTATTTTCTAAGTATAGCAAAGGTGAACCCTGTCTGTATAAATTTGGGCAAATAATTCATGACACTACATTTTATCAGATATGCTTTCTTAATAATAAACACAGAATTGCCTTTTTTTGTTTCATAGACATAGAAAAATTACGATGGTGAATTTTTTTATGCTTGATAGTAATCATGGTTTTAAGATAATTGAATACTTACAAGTTTATAGAAGTGTGATATCCACCGGAGAAGATTATTTTGCACGGAATAAAATACCACTCATATTCAGTAAGGTTGGGTCGTTTTCCCTTTAGAAGTGTATTGCTCTTTGTACACTAATTTGACTTTGACTCCTCTCTGTCGGCATTCAGTTTCCAAGGCATACCTTTGAATTAAAAAAAAAAAAAAAAAGAGTTACAACTTTCTCTGTTTTTACTTTTTAATTGTTTTGTACACAATCTTGAGAATATTAGCATTCAGATGCCTGGAAGTCACTACATTGTTATCCTCTGTCTGATTTCATTAGAAGAAGTGATATTTATTCTGTATACTCTTAGAAATGGGATTCTGCTGAACATTAATTTCTTTTAAAATATTTCCCATGTTCAATGCAGACTTTATGTCTCTGCTCCTTGTGTTAGGAGTAGCAGAATGTTCTTACTCTAAATATAAAATTATAAAAAAGCAAGAAACAATATTTTCTTTAATTAGCTTCTTCCTTTGGGGGTTTTAGAAGAGAGATTATGACTTTACAAAGATCCTTCCCATCTGTTCCTGTTTGTTTGCTTTTATTTGGACTTCCTTTCATTGTCCTATCAAACATCATATGAATCATTAACATTTGTTCTCCACACTTGTTTTGATTTTCTTTATTTCAAATAACTAAGACATTATGTTGGGAGAGCTTCAGGGCTACCATATTTTATAATAACTTCATACATTTTAAGTGAACATTAAACTTTGTAGATATGTAATAGGATATGTTTATCCTCTCCTGTGTTAATATTTTCCCCTGCTCTGGAGTAGTGAGTCATGTGCACTTGCAACTGTTTTGTGAAAATAACCACCTTCATTAGATCACATGTTTTGAACAAAGTGATGGCATTTTTATGGCATTAAATACTTTGTACCATAGAATGCAGTTAATTAAGCCCTTTTTTGGAAAAGACTTATGAGAAATTCTTCAAGATGTCTGTGAAGTACTTTCATTCAAATATGAAAAGCATATTTGTTTATTTGAATATTTTATAATATTTTTCACTACTATTAGGCATAAGACATGATTTTCACAAAATAGTTAATTAGATTTTAGTGACACTGAACTAAGCATTGTAAAATTTTTCTGATTTATGTTATATTCTTATGTAAAACATTGTGATATACTGTGACCAGTATGTAGATGTTGAAATTATGTATTATTCTCATTTTTGTATAAAAATAAATACATTTGAATATATCCAGCATTAGCAACAAACACATAGAATAATGCCTGTGAAAATATGAAATTGCAGCATTAAAATTATTACACTAGTACAAAACAAAACAAAGCTTACATTTTTTTGATGGAGGTCTCCTTTTGCTCTTCTCAGCAATCAATGACAGATAGAATGCGTATACTCACTAGGATTCGCCGGACAGGTTTCAAATTTAATATTAAAATCTGAGACCCAGTTTTATGAAGAATTTTAAAGCTTTTGCTTTCATCAGTAGATCAAAATCTGTATGACAATAATAAACAGCAGACATAAACTCTCTAGTGATCTAAGTAGGTCTTGTTCACCAAATTACAGCTGTAAATATCAAATCACCATGAACTTTGTAGCTATTAGGAATTTGTAATTTAAATAGTTTCTCTCAACCTCTACACCCAAATGCTTTTAATTAGGAAAGGCTTTTTAATTAAGTACTCCCATGCACTAAATTTAGTGTGATGACTTGGCTGTCATACCAACCTGCAACACCAAAGGAAATAATCATTGTGTCAAAGGAAGGTAATTTTTCTGACTATAAGAATTCCAATTCTGAGCCGGGCGTGGTGGTGCATGCCTGTAATCCCAGCACTCGGTAGGCTGAGGCAGGAGGATCGGTGCGAGTTCAAGACCAGCCTGGGCTACAAAAGTGAGCTCAAGGCCAACCTGAACTGCATAGTGAGACCCTGTCTCAAAAAGACAAAAAAAAAAAAAGAACTCCAATTCTGACTTCAAGTTGCTCCTTTGATGCTATACAAATGCAAGTGGATGACAAGGAGCAGATTCTCTCAACCTGTAACAAATAGCTAGTTTCAAGAAATCAACCAATAAAAAAATTAAATTAAATTAAAAAGAAATCAACCAATAACAAATGCTGACAGTACTCTGGGGAGAAAAATGATCCCTTCTACGTTATTGGCGGAAATATAGACTGGTAAAACCATTGTTGAAATTAATCTGAAGCTGCCTTAGAAAACTAGAATTACAGGTCTCATTTGACCCAGTTCATACCTCATCTTAGTATCTTCCTGGAAGAGTTAAAAGTATCATACCACAGTGATATATTCATACATATATTATAGCATCACAGTTTGTAATAGCTAAATCTTGGAAACAACCCAAATGCCTGTCAACTGAGGAAAGTATTTTTTTAAAATGTGGTTTTATTATACAGTGGAGTACATTGTGTCTTTTTGATCAGTAGAGGAAGAATATAATCAAATGTATCCAAACTTTGTATCTGCACAATATCAACTCATTGTACTTCCACATAGGATGTGGTGAAAATATCCCAATTGTTAACCTTTTTGAGCATCAGCAGCCTTGTTTGTAAAGTTCCTAAGAATATCTGTTGGTCTGTTGGGAAGTTTAGAGTTAAAATCTATTAAGTACCCTGAACACATTAGATACTACATACACTTACAATAATCATTATTTCATTATTGCTGATTTTCTTACCTTAAAGCTCTCATTCTTTTGGAGATAAAACAATCACTGTTTGGCAAAACTTATTTAGTAACAAGAAGACATAGGAAATAACAGTTTCAGAATGACATATAGACAGTGTAGGAAATGGCAGGGAGAAAAGGGATGAGGTTCTCAAGTAAGGTCAGATGCAGAGGACAGTTCTTAAAGCACAGTTTATAAATGAGCCCTATAGAATTCCAAATGCAAACTGCACAGCTCTGAAGAATGACGCCTCCACTATGGCAGGTCTCTGACAATTCCAGTAATTTCTACTGTAGTTTGTTTTCCTATGGCTTTCACTGGGATCCCATGGCTTTCTCTGTAGCTGCATGATGGTCTTGCTCTTGTAATAGTCAGGACAGGGGAGAATATTGGCATTGTTGGGAATATGGAATATAAACATGACTATGAATTATAAACCCAGACCATATATGCTCTCTAGCACTCTTGCTGTTTAGTTTTCATGCAAGTAGTTAATGTTTTATCAGAATCTTGAGTTAGAATCCCATCATTCAGAGGCCTGGGTATGCCTATATATGCTTATTTACTATGAAATACAAAGCCAATATTTGTTCTCTGTAATATTATAAAATTAGTCCAAGTATTTATTCCTATACACTTATAATTATCCTATAAGACTTTTCCTTATTCCTAAAAGACTTTTAAGCATTTTTGAGTGAGTAAGATTATAAAGTACAATTATTTTTAAAGCTAGGTAGTTTAAATGAAAAGGGAGAAACTCATGGAGTCTTTCTATTGCGATCTATTTCTGTCCTTAGTTCATTCTAAGACAGAGAATATTTGTATTTAAGTATGAAAATATCTGAACTGTAGCAGGTGGGAATTTATTTCATAGCTGACACCTTTAATGTTTGATGCATTTGTTCATCTGTTAAGAACATAAATCAAAAAATTAATAGAATACAAATTGATTAATAGTAGAATTACAGTATGTCAGATATTGAGCCCATAACTGTATTGTACATAATTGCATAATATAAATGTGTTTTATAAATCATCCACACTAAAGATGTGTACAATATGTTTTAAAAATCAAAGGAGTTTAGTTTAGAAATTTAGACAAACTTTATAATTATTATTGGCATATTCATTTTTGTTTAAAAATTTAATAGTTGAATGCTCATTAAAATTTTCACAGCAGCTAGCTTGCTGAAGCATTTTCCTTCTAATGGTGGTAGGAGAAGATGTACGGTTGCTGATTTCACAGATGTTATCATGCTGTAGCCTCGTTATAGGTAACCAGAAAATAAGACAAATGCTCTACCACTGAGTGAATTTTTACAATACAACTCATTTTATACAGAGAGACTTAAGAAGAATGAGTCGAAATATAATGAGAACTTATTTTCTAGATGCTTAATATGCAAAGAGACTAAGTATTTAAATCTAAATATCTATTAGATACTTTTCAGTTAGGCTAAATATTTCAGCACAGGATGGAACATGAGAGTATACAAAATGGAAAAGAAAGCTAAGGTCTACTAGTCAGGAAGACTGCAGAAGAAAATTTAGCATCAAGCTATAGTTCAAGAATGCATTTATGTGTCTTTTAAACAATTATTTACTTAATGTATATTCAATTAGGTATTAATAATATGTAATTAATACTTTATATCATGCAAATATATTTTTGCCATGGAGTCTATTAGGAACATAAATCAAAAAAATTAATAGAAGACAAACTGATTAATAGTAGAATGCAGACAACAGAATAGGATATTATTTTCAACATTTTTTTCAGTACACACAGACTTAGAGTGCTCAAATCATTTCAGTGAGACCTGAATTGCTACATTGAACAAATTATTACTTTTTACAAATTATGTGAAAAATCTCACATCATTGGAATTTGAATTTCAGAGAAACTGAAAGGCTCTATCTTCTTTACATCTAATCACAAGAAAATAGTACAGTTTGTTTAAAAAGCTGGGATGGGAATGATATTCTAAATATCATTGAATCTGTGTAAGATTAAGACAATTGAAGAAAGAGTTAAGTGGGCAAGAATAAATTAAGAAACCAAGGATTTGATCCAATAAAATTGTCATCACTCTACTTCTTAAATTACTTCTATAGTTTATATTGCTAATTTCTTCTTTGAAAGTGCTCTTATTATTTTATGCAGTGGAAATTATTAGAATGAAAAAAGTCTACTTTTTAGCCAGGTGAAAAGATGTCTACGAAAGACCTAAATTTTTAGGGGTTTTTTTGTTTGTTTGTTTGTTTGTTTGTCTTTTTGAGACAGGGTCTCACTATGCAGTTGAGGCTGGCCTTGAGCTCACTTTTGTAGCCCAGGCTGGTCTCGAACTCGCATCGATCCTCCTCCCTCAGCCTTCCGAGTGCTAGGATTACAGGCGTGCACCACCACGCCCGGCAGTTTATTTTTGTGGTATCAAGTGTATTATAATTATTTGAAACCCCTGATAAGATGGAAGTATACATAATTTTATATTGGCACATTTGGGTAATACAAGCAAGAAAAGCTGTTTTCACCGGCCAGTGGTTATAATCAAACTAAACGTAAATAAATAAGGTCATATTCCAAACAAAAACAATGAACGTTTTCCAGCATGTTAATATATCATACCCATATGTAAAAATTTCATTAAAATTATTTTGTTATGATCTTGATATATAATAATTCTTGATTTAATAAACTCTTATCTTTAATAATATTGCAAGGGATATTCCCTTGTTGCTGGAACAAATATCTGACACTCAAAATTAGGGAAGGAAAGGTTTATTTAGCTCACAGTTAGTGGAAGTTTCTGTCGATACTCCGCTGGCTCCAAGGCAGAGTGGCACATGGCAGAGAGAGGACAGCAGTTCCTGATAGTGGTGGAATACAGCAAAGCACCAAGAGCAAATGGGAGGAGTAGCAGCAACAGTACTGGCACAGAGAGCAAGTCTGTGTCCTTTATGTTGCATCCAGGCTATGGCCCCAGGGTGGATGTAACACTCAAACCCATAATCCCACTAGATCATGAGTTAATCACAAACTATACAGGCTGGGCATGGTGGCGCACACCTGTTATCCTAGCACTCAGGAGGCTGAGGCAGGAGGATCGATGTGAGTTCGAGACTAGCCTGGGCTACAAAAGTGAGCTAAAGACCAGCCTGAACTTCATAGCGAGACCCTGTCTCAAAAAAAAAAAAAAGACAAAAAAAAAAAAAAATCACAAGCTAGGCCACCCTACGACTGCATGAGGTGTTGGGGGGGGGATAATTAGACACAAATCATAACAAATATTATGACTACTGATAAAGTATAGCAACAGTGTCAGTGAGAGTCTATGTGTGGAAGCCAAAGTAGGTGAAATATTTTTGAATCACATATTTAGGGAGATTATTCAGCAGTTTGCATGTCCCTTGAGATCATTTCTGATTAGAATTCAGTTGGATTCATTGTTTAGATTTGCTGGCAAATCCTAAATTATATTTTATATTTAAAGCATAAAGAATTTTGAGGGAACTTTTCTATATTATCCTGAAGGTAATATTTCACAACTATCAAGGAAATTTAACAGAAGAAGAATGAGATAAGAATATGGAGTTTCCTATCAATTTCTGTGATATAAAACATAATTTATAATGAGTGACCATAGATTTGTCATTACTATATCTATTTTATATTTTATATTTTTAAAATGTTTAATTAGTTGTTTAATTAGTTGTTTAATATTGAAGGTTATATTGAAGGTAAAATTTGAAAATATTTAGATTACTTTTTTGTATTCTTCAATCTGTTATAGGTTGTTTCTACTCCATTACATGAGATCTAATTATAAAGTACGATGAAAATGAAATTTTTATAATTGCTACAATTACTACAATTAATTATCATTAATTCTTTTTAAAACAATATTGCCCCCACACACTTCACACTTATCCTAATTTTCTTTCTTTCTCCTTTCTCTTTCTTTCTTTCTATCTATCTATCTTTCTTTCTTTCTTTCTTCTCTCTCTCTCTCTCTCTCTCTCTCTCTCTTTCTTCTTCCTCTTCCTCTTCCTCTTCTTCTTTTTGACTTACTTATTTGGCACAGGGTCTCACTACACAGTTCAGACTCATAGTGACCCTCTTGTCTTAGTTTCTCTAGCACTGAAATTACATGTGTGCACTACAATGCCCGGTTTCAGGCTAATCCAGTGTACTCAGGATTCTGGGGGCTGGCACAGCAGGTGGTACCCAGGATGGAACTCGAGCCCCTGTGCTTGCCAGGCCCAAGCTGAGCTTAGGCCGCCAAGCTCTCTCCCCAGCTATCTCTCAGTGTTCTTACCACTTCCTGAAGCAATTCTGGAAGTCCCCCTTTGTATTTTCAGTTGTGCTGTTCGAGGTACCTCTATATCCAGAATTGATTCAAAACATTTACCTTTCAGTACCATTTGATTTGGGGAAAAGACTGAGAAGTCACATGATGTCAGATACAGTAATATATATGAAGACACACCTGGATGATTTTTGTAAAGTCTTTTTACTGGCAGGAGGGAGCATCCAGCTGCAGAATTCACTGTATTTTTTATCACATTTACACAGGCACTTGTGAGAGACTTTCAGAACAGTCAGAAAGTGACAGCATAATAGGATAAGGGTGCTGGAAGCAAGCTGGAACACTCTGAGCAAGATTCATAGCAGCCCAGCTTTCACTTTAATAAATACTTCTAAGTAAATGTTCAACATGTTTTTGGTCATCCTTTGTACTTCCATTTTTGAAACTATCAGACATTTTGCAAAAATTCACATGAAAATATACTTATTGTAGTGTTTTTAAACTTTCTTTTTTATCACCCTCTTTCCTAGATAGCTGTGAAAAGTAAAAATTCAGGCACATTTTATGCAAATATATCCACACTTCAGGTCACATCACAAACTAAAAATTTAGAGAGTGACACATATTTTTTTCTTCAGAGTGTTATATATTTGATGAATAGGTTTCTGTTAGTTTGGACTCTAAACTGGACCTTTAACTTCCCATTTCTTGTGCTTTTTTCATTGTAATTCTTTGTGACTAAAATTTGATTACTTTTTAATTTTTTGCATAACTGTTTATTTTTCATTGGAAAAAGTTAAGGCATATATTTATATCTCAGTATTTAATTGTGGGTTAATCTCACTTCAAGAAGAAAGGCTGCATAGTTCATAGATAGTGATGAAGTAACTGGTGGCTTTCATATACATAGCAATAACTGTGCACAATAGCTACATTGCATGGCATATTAAACAACTCTGCTAAAGTCAACATAGGGGCTTAGTCTTTCACGATAGAGACACGCCTGAGTGCATGCAGAGAAAATTTGAATCTGTAAGCATGGAGGAAGTCATTGTCATTCAAGAGAAATAAACTAGTATTGTTCATCAATAAAACACACACACACACACACACACACACACACACGCTCTTATCTTTCTGAGTGCTTGGGAACTGATATCAAGGTAGCAAATATTTATTAGAACTACAGGGTTGTATTCTGTATCTTATAAGCCTAATGTAATTATGAAATTAACTTTTGAGAATATGTGAAAAGTAGTACTCCTTAAGTGAGTGAAGGTAAATAAAAACTGCAAACTTTGTAGCAGGCTATATGTATTTTGTAGACACATTTTCCTGCAAAATGCTATGTCATTAACTGTTTTTTTATTATTCATTTTTAGATGGAAGATTGTATTTGAAAACTACTGTCATGTACTGAATTTTTCCTGTTGAAGAAATCCTATGTCATAGTAGAGAACTTGCAGTCAGGCATTCACCGTTGGAAAGTTCGGGGAAAAAAAAAAAAATAAAGTCCTTTCAAGGGAACTTCCTCAACTTTGTGTATTAAATTTCTTTAATACTTAAATATCCTTCAGAAAAAAAAAAAAATCCTCCATTGATTCTCACCTATTCTCTGTTTATCCCAGAGACCTGAGAATGATTGTAAATGTACAAGTATGAACCTTCTTACAATTAATAACTGAAACTTTTCTGCTGGACACTTGTATACAAAGTTAAAGGCGGGTCTGAAAAGACGACCTGGCTTTTTTTTTTTTTTTTTTTTTAATGGAATGAACCATTTTCCTGTTCTTACAGTTCTGAATCTGAGCACATCAACAGACTCTTGCAGCCACGGTTACCCAGACTTACAGAGTAATGTCCCACTGAAACCAGCAAGAACGCATGGAAATGAACTTCTAAGGGGCATAGAGGATTGTGAAAAAAATAAAGAGTAATATTCTGTTATGTTCAATTTTAAACTCTAATTGTGGGGTTTTTGCCTGAAATTTTTTTTCACATGCTTTCCAAAAGACCAACAAGTGGATGTTGACATCAACCCAGTGAAATAATGCTTTGCATATCTGAAAAGAAGCATTGAATATAAGCCAAAAGGTTTTGTTTAGGTCTCTTTTTCTTAAAAATAAAATATATAAATATATATATATATAAATGTAACATTTTCATTCCAAACTGGTAGTGGTATATAGAAATAAAAATAATAATGTTGCTTCTTATTCAAACTGTTGGTCACATGTACAGTATATAAACATAAAACACAAGGAAGGTATTATGTATGCAGTAGTATACTAGAATTTAGGAAAATGAAAACTTTAGAAAATACGTTTTGTCACCCTATTGGTCAGAAAGATGTCTTTCTGGTTTTAACGCATGCAGGCATGTAAATATTTGTCTGAAGTCACAGTATTAATGAATGAGACTTAAGTATCTGGTGACATCAGAACCCTGTCTCAGCCACTTTTATTTGTATATTGATCCCTAGTTAGTGCTCCAAACTGCACTACTGAGAATGGATTGTGGCTGAACAGCAAATCAAAACACCAGAAATATTTTTATATGTTAATGTCATATTATGTTAATGTTGCTAAAAAACAAAACCTGACAAATCCTTGATGTATCAGTCCAATACCACGTAGCCCTGAGTGATTAAGTGACAATGTGTTGTGCTTCCCACCCTGGTCAGAGGGAAGGGTGGCTATGTGTTATTTTCACTCTCTTTTGAAAGTTACAGTATGTGTTTTCACTTTTGTGCAGATAACTGGAAGTAAAGCTGCAAACAATGCTTATTACATGGTGAAGTTACCTTCTCTTTGTTTTTTCTATGTGTAGCATTACACCTTTAAAGACTGATATATCACTACTGCCACTGTATGACTTATTATTTTCTGGTATCTTAGAATTTTATTATTAAAGCATTATTTATTACCATAACACAGCAAAATTATAAGTGTCAAAGAAACTAATTTAAAATGTTTGAGATAGTTCTGATTGCGTAGTAATTATTTGGTTTAAAGAAAAAAACAGAGACATTCTGGCACTAAACTTCTATATTTTTAGGTCTTCCTAGTAATGCTGGGACATAATTATTTTGTATAACTCGCTTTTAACCAGCTAAACCCATTTTAATACAATTAAAAAGTTCTATGTATGGTTCCTATTTTAGCTTGTTTTAAAAGGGAGCAATATTTTTTATTTAAAATGTTAGTAGTAAATGCTTTATAGCAACTTGATTTTCTAAACCTAGTTCTGCCATAGCCATCTTGTTTTCTTTTAGTATAAGAGATTCTACTCCTACTTTAACATATCTTTTTATTGTTTTTTCTTATATTCAGTCTTTAAAGGATTACAAAACTTAAAATTGGATTGACTTGTGGCAAGTTTTTGAATTATACATCTTTGGAAAGATTCTTTTTTAAAGCCTACATCTTACATATGTGGTAGAATCAGCCATCACTCTGCTCCTGGCATAGAGTCACCTGATAAGTGGGGTTAAATCATTTTAAAATATATACTTTTAATATCTTGGAGAATGCTTTATTCTTTGGTTTGACATGAAAGGAAATTTTAGCAAGGATTAAAGAAAAAAGCTATCAGTTATGCGTTAAGAAAAACTCTTACTAACATTTTGTAAATATTACAACTCATGAAATGTTATTGTAAGTCTGTAACTTAATTTTTTTTTCCTTTTTTAGTTAAGCAGGTTGGTTAGAAATTTGCGTTTTGGCATAAACAAGTAAAATTGTGCCCATTTTATGGTTTCCATACTTTTGTAGACCTACAAATATTAATGTCTAGTTGTCCTATATTATAGCCACCTTTGCACTCTATGCAAGCCCCTGGGACAGAACATATTCATCTTCATGTAGGACCTATGAAAATTGTCTATTTTTATCTATATATTTAAAGTTTTCTAAAAATGATAAAAGGTTATTACGAATTTTGTTGTACAAAACCTGTACAAAAATCTGTTTTTACATCATAATGCAAGAATTGGAAATTTTTCTATGGTAGCCTAGTTATTTGAGCCTGGTTTCAATGTGAGAACCACGTTTACTGGTATTGTATTTAATTTTCCTTTTCTTTTCAACAATCTCCTAATAAAAATGTCTGAAATATGCCTGTGACTTTATTTATAGTTCATCTTTATTAAATCTTGTGAAATGCATAGCATTGAGGAATATTTACTTTCTAATGGGAGGCATCTCAAAACAACATAAGTCAGCTGTTTGCAATGCAAAGAGAACAATGTTCAATGATTTTATTTAACATGCAACTGCTTCTATCTCTAATATGAATTACTGTGGTGAGAAAACACCATAAAAACACACTGTGTAGTTATTGTTTAACAAGCAGATTTCCATATTTTGTTTCTTGCCAGCTAAGCAAACTGCCCACATATACATGATTTATTTATGTACATTTCTCAGTTTATGAAGCTGTTATTTGTACCTTTTTCCTTTATATTCTTATATTCCCATGACTCTTATTTCACAAAGCTTTGTGCTGAATAATGTAAAGCAGACACGTTGATGGAACAAAATATATGACTTCCATATCTATAAGAGCGTAGATCTGTAACTCTAACTTGCTGTTTCACCTTCATTTCTATTATTGGAAAAATGCCCTTAATAATGTTGAAAGTACAATATCTTTTAATAATACAGAAACATTTTAATCCATCTAAAGTGCAACATTTGAAGAAAAACTGAGTTACTATCCCTGTGAATATTCTAAACATTGTCAAGAGAATTGAAAATAGATTTTTTCGTCCAATGAATTCTTTAAATGAATTCTTGAATATATTAACTAATTATCATTTTTATCTAATAAATCCTAAAATGTGTATGTGACTATTACAAACACACTTTTGTCTTCCATCATTACGTGTTCATGCCAGTAAGTCTCATATTAGTACACCATGAAACCTCTTTATGACAGTGGAATTTGGTGATAATTTAGTTATCTTTGTCCAACGTGTTTTCATTGGAATCGAGAAATTTACCAGATGCACCAATCCATTTAGTATGATAAGAGAGTATCTCACATTTATAAATTATATGAATTGCATTTTTAATATAGGAAGTAAAGACGTTAATAGCGTCAAATCATTTATGTAAACAGCAATACACAAACAGCAGTTTTCGCCTTGTGCAGGGTTGGCACTGATACTTATCGTCAGTGTGTATCACTGGTGTATAAAACCTGAGCTCATCGTCATTTATTCATTTATTCATTAATAAACTTTCGTGCTGTGCAGGATGGCCGAAGCTGAAAGTATAGTTTTCTCAAGAAGCTTATAATTTTGTTGAGTACAGCAACCAACTTTCAGGCAGAGTGACCAGTAGTCACTCTTTAGTAGAGACAGAACTGGCACTAGGAGCTGACCACCTTGGCTTTCTCTGCACTCAGTAGTAACAATCTAGTGACACTCTTGAAGTAGTCTCCTAGAGGACAGTACAAGATGATTTGGGAATCAGATAATTGGATGGAAATTGAAAAAGGAGGGACACATATTTTTCCCAAATTAAAAAAAAATCATAATAGGGGTAACCTTCTTGAGTCCCCCTTCTGTCCCTTCTCTCAGACAGAAGCTTTCTCTCAATAAATGTTCTGCTCTTAACCTCCAAAAAAAATCATAGTAGTTATTATTTTTATGTTACTTATTGGAATTACATCTTTTTGTTTTAACCACTGCCAATTTTGACGGAAGGTAAGTTAATGTGTTCAACCATAGATATCCACAAACAAATTCCTGATATATTCACACTACTTATTTTGAGTGGGCAATATTTAATCCTTATCACTCAGAATCCACATAGATTTAAGGTTAACAATAGTGATGTTTTAAAAACAGAGTTTAAGCTCTTAATTGCCAGAAGAGTGCAAAGGTAATGAGTGATATTTTTAGTCAAACTTCATTTTATATTGGAGATTCTGAGTTGAACAGTTGGGCTGTCGACCTAGGGCTCCTCTGGCTGGTAACAAATACAATTTCCTTCAAGGAAAAAGGGTAAAAAGGAAAAAAAAAAAAAAAGTTCTAAAGGAGCTCAAAACTAAAACAGCCACTAACCCCACAGACCCAAGCCCCTTCTTCTCCTACCTTGCTCTTCTTGTCAGTAGTCTTCCTGCTTTCTGGTCTCATTTAAGACATGCTCTTCTCTCATTTGTCTATGGATGGTAATATTCAGGAGCATAGGACCCAATTCATGGAAGTAAATGAATTATTCTCTTTCTTGTCATAAGTCCCATTGGCTGAGAGTTCTGATGGCGTCATGTCACAGGATATCCCAGTGGAATACTTTGGCAGTGCATTAAATGCATTTGAGTAATTTTAGAATACACTAAGTCCATTTAAATCTGAAACCCTGAGGTGGGCTAGAGCCTCAGGATCTTTAAGTTTCAGGTGATCTCATAAGTACCTAAGGTTAGTACTATCATATGGGAATGAAAAGCACCACATCACGGAAGAGAATTGGAGGCGTTTATGCAAAAAGGCACAGCAGTAACTGGTGGTGATCAAGGCCATGGCAGGCTGCACAGACACTGCAAAAGCCAACTAGCACTTCTGTAGAATCAAGTATTTTTTAAAAGTAATTTGTTGCACTATGAACTTAATTCGAAGGTGGATATGAATTTTACTACCTAGGTGCAGTGGAAATTGTATGATTTATTTTTTCTAAAAGCATTATGGATAAATATTGCCACAATAGCAACTAATAGTGCATGGGGGTAAAAATTCAATCTGTTATTACTGAGATCTTCTACCTCTTCCTGCTATCTATCTACCTATCTATCTATCTATCTATCTATCTATCTATCTATCTATTTATTTATTATGGCCAGCTTAGCCTGCCTTGGGGGTGGGGCTGAGGCAGCATGTGGTGCTAGGGATCAAACCGCAGTCCCTGTGGTTGCCTGCGCTTGCCTAAGCAGGCACTTTAGACCACGAAACCATCTCGCTGGCCCAAGCTGTCTAGACTTTACATGAAAGACAGACATATGTATCATCTTATGGGCATTTGGAAAGACTTGGGTCCAAAGAAACTGACCCTTTGCCAGAAATCTACCCTTTGCTAGGAAGAGGCCTTCCATGCATTCTTTATTCATTTTCATTGATGGTAACAACCTGAATACAGTACACCACAATGACCAAAAATTTTATATTGATACCGTTTAATCATTCAGATTTTATCTATTCCACATATATTCATTGGAATATATGCTAAGCTGTATAGAATTTATCACGTATTGAAATTCATATTGCCAATAACCTGCCTCTTCAGCCCAGGCTATTTGGACAGCACCCTTGTTCTTTTTTTTTTTTTTTTTTTTTCAGGATCGGGATTCAAACTCATGACCTTACAATTGCCAGGCAGGCACTTGTGCCACAGCGCTATCTCCCCAGCTCCCAGCACCCTTGTTCTTTCTTGCCAATGATCCAGTCCCTGAGAAACAATACTCTGGCCTTCTTTTTAGAGAGCATGTAGGCTTGAGGAGAAAAACTTGAGTTTGAAGTGGTTCTCCATGTAGGAGAGGGAACATTTAAGTGAATTACCTTACTAAAGGAATATAAAGTCCACTAAAAGGAGGTAATGTTTCTATACTTTTTTGGTCAGATGTTAGTCAACATAGGTAGACAAGATTTCTGTAAATATAATGCAGAATATAAAGCCAACTCTAAAAATGTTGTATACTCTGTACATGAATAATCTACTACTATAGATTAATCTAATGTTTTTATAGTGAGGTCAGCTTCTAAATAACATTAATTTTCATAATTACCCAGAATGTTATGCTTTTCTAGCTCTTTTCCAACCTTGGGTATTTTGGCTGCTTTTATAATGACAGCAATGAACTCTGTCTACTACATTGGTCAAGAAATGACAATAAACTAGTCAATACACCATTAGAACTATGTATCAGTATTGTCATTCAGCATAGCTTCCTATGTTCAAAAATATATCTCTACTTGAGATTTTAAAAATAAGGGCTGAAATTATTACTATTTCATTATTAAAATAATTAATCAAGAATTTCATTCTTGACCTTTTAGCAAAATGTATGAAGCTAGGAGACAACACAGAAGCTACTCAACTTATCTTACTAATGCATCTTGGTAAATCCATAAAGAAAAAGTTTTACTAAGTTGAATATTTCAGATAAACCTGTCTGATTATAATGTTCTTAGGTTTATCGACACAGTTGTTTGTGGCTTCCTCCATTAATGTTATGATATTTAACATATGTCTTAATGGTTAATTTTCTTTTCTCCAAGAGATAATAGGCATGTATCAGAACCTAAGTAATAATGGGCAAAGAATCTTTGGAAGTGGAGTAACAGCAGTACAAAATGGAAGAGCAAGAATGGAGAAGATGGCCTAAGAACCAAAAGGGAAATGATCAGAAAGCAAAGGAGAAAAGATGGAGTGGAGAAAGAGAAGGGGTGAGGGATTACACATGAAAATTCAACTCGTGTCAAATGCTTGGATGTGCCATCTCAGTGAGTTGACTGAACTTGCTGATGAGCACAGACATATTTATTTGAATTTTATCAGTATGTCACATGGACTTGGTATGTATTATTATCTATCAAAACAAATCCAGCTCATATCATTCTCCTAGTTTGGTTTCCAAAAGCTGTTATAACCTCAGTTTAATGAATCCTTTGGAACTATAACCAGAAAGATCTGCTCAGACCTACTGATGATCTGTGAGGGGTAAAGAGGAACTGTCTTCCAGTGACAGTAAAAAAATAATAAAAGGCAGTTTTATTGTTTAACTGGATCCTGATTTTACCACCCTTAGCCAGAACAGCATAATTATGTGACAATCTCAAATCAATGATGATTTAGTAAAATTATGGAAAATCAAGATTGCCTCCGGATAGCAGTGAAAACCAAAAATAATGAACCATGCACACAAAACAGTGAATAGATAGACACTAGTCTTCTCTAGAGCTCTAGGGGTCTTGTTGGGCTCATTTTCCTCAGTGGAGATACCTGTCTAGACTTTCTTTCTTTCTTTCTTTCTTTCTTTCTTTCTTTCTTTCTTTCTTTCTGTCTTTCTTATGGACAGCTCAGCCTGCATTGGGGGTGGGGCTGATGTAGCATGTGGTGCCAGGGATCAAACCACAGTCCCTGTGGTTGCCTGCGCTTGCCTAAGCAGGCACTTTAGACCACGGAGCCATCTCGCTGGCCAAAGCTGTCTAGACTTCAGATGAAAGACGAACATATATATCATCTTATGGGCATTTGGAAAGACTTCGATCCAAAGAAACTGACCCTTTGCCATTAGGGTCCTTCCTCCCCTTTGCTAGGAAGAGGCCTTCCATGCATTCTTTATTCATTTTCATTGATAGTAACAACCTGAATAAATACAGTAGACTACGATGACCAAAAATTTTATATTGGTACCATCTAGTCATTCAGATTTTACCTGCTACACATATATTCATTGGAATATGTGCTAAGTTCTATAGAATTTATCACGTATTTAAATTCATGTTGCCAGTACTAGTCAAGATGCAGAATGATTTCACCTCAGAGAACCCTCATATTATGTTTTTATGACTGCAACCACTTATCCTCTCCTTTGTCCTGAAACGATATAACAGTGTCAGGTAGCTAATCTTGTCTTTATTTCTAAAATTTGTCATTTCAAATAAGCAATATTAGATGGAGTCCCCAATATGAAATCCTCTAGACTTGACTTTTCACACACTATACTCTCCTTCTCTAAAAAAGTTATTGCACTTATCATTAGTTTATTCTTTTTTACGAATGAATGTTATTCCATAGATACAGAGCTATCAGAGACTATCTTGCCATTTACCTTCTCAAGGACATCTGCACTGTTTGCATTTAGTTGTTGTTAAAACTAAAGCTTCTAGGTGCATTTGTATAAATATTTGCATTATGAATTTTTAGTTCTCTGTTTTCCAAGGGTATAATTCCTAACATATACAGAAATCACATATTTAATTTTGTAAAAAAAAGAAAAAAGAAAAACAAAAACTATCATGCTTTTTGAGAGTACTGTCTAATTCCCAACAGCAGTGATCCATGGCATACAGTGGCTCAGATCATCCCTGCCTGCTGACACATGACAGAGGAAGGAGAGACCCTCACACCGTCCCTTCCTCTCTACCTCATGCCAGATAAATGTGGAGGGACGCTCAGCTTCCAACTAGGCTAATGACACGTCTTACATGGGTTGTCAGTTGTAGTCCTGACTGATCCTACCTTATTCAGTTTCTATAAGTTTTATTCCTACCAGTAGGTGGAAGTGGAGACTCAGTTCATTTCAACCAGTACAGAGAAGGAAGATTAGCTCTTACCAGGCTATGACTTTACCTGTGGAAGAGGCTGTGGTATTAGGGGTGGAGGCATCAAGTATATTATGTGTTTGTAAATGTTTCTTCCTCTTGAAACACACAGGTTGGAATGCTTTGGGTGCATATATCTCCATCTTTTTTTTTTTTTTTTTTTGGCTTGCTTTAGGGGGATTTTCAAAAAGTTGTACTGTCCTGTTAGTGTATAAGTTAACTGATCTCTGGTGTACAGGAACTGTTATATTGGGAAATCTCTTGTACATATGTACATATCTCTTAGCACTCACTTCTAGCCTGTAGGGTTCTGTCTAGAATATACAGAAGGCAATAAAGGAACCTAGGGAATCTCTTCAGTGTTGCTCCTCAAGGCTCTTGATTAAGCAGTCCTCATTCATTCTAAAAGACTTTTTTCTTTTGGGTACGGAAAACCAAATGCAGTTTCCCTCTTTTTTATTTTATAATGTCACACTTGTCAGGTAGGCACTGTGCTGCTGAGCTATATCCCCCGTTCCATAAGAGACTCCCTATGCTTTTTGTTGTTGTTATTACAGTTGTTGTTTTACAGTTTTAGTCAAGAAGATAGACTTGGAAGACAGAGCTCTTCTCTTACCCAAGACTATAAACAACAAGAGGTTTTTCCATTGTTCCTGTTCAATCTCACCCTCCTTCTCCTACAGCCCCTCTTCTCCCTCTTCTTTCTCCTCTCCTGGTTTAGTTTTATTATTGTCACATCAAAAGGACCAAATTTAGCAAATGGGATCAAATGGCATTATTACCGAGAAAATAAACAATGAAAGTTACCCTGACCTGAAGAATACATAAAATTAGCACAATACCCAAAGCTTTATTTTTTAAAAGCAAACATTTTTGCAATACCAATATTTTACAGAGTATGTTGAGTAAGACCTTGTAGCTAATGTGCAGGCTTATTTTGATAGTAGATTATTTTGAACTATAGAAAACATCATGGGCCCGGTAGGATGGCTCAGTGGTCTAAAGCGCCTGCTTGGGAAAGCTTGGGCGGCTTCAGGGCACCACATGCTGCGCTTGCCCTGCCCTCGGTGCAGGCTGAGCCGGCCGTGAAAATGAGTGAATAAATAAATAAAGGTTCTGAAACAAGAAAAAAATAAATAAAATAAAAAAATTCTTTAAAAAAAAAAGAAAACATCAAAGGATTTTATCCAGTATTGCTGTGGAATTTGGCTCTGTTGTGCATCCTTATATACGCCCCGAAAGGATTGTTAAAGATTCAAATAGTTTTTTCAAACTATGATAAGCTATAACTTATCAATGATGGTGAACCTTTTAGAGCTTTCAGTGATAGCAAACAGCCCATGGCATATCATAGGTTCACCACAATGCAATTATAGCATGATAATATAATAAATATAATAATATTAAAATTGTATTTTTTTAACTTTAAAATGATCCAGATTAGGTCAGCAGAACAAACTCATGTGTCCTTTGTCATTTCCATTCAGTGTAGCTCCTACTTTGACTATTTGAGACTCAGAATGAACTATTTATCCAAAGGGACTTTATTTTTAATTTCAGTAGAAACTAAAAACAAAACAAAACAAAACAAAACAAAAAAAAAAATCCTCCATATTACATAGAATTGCATTTCAAAATTCATACTGAAGGGTTCCCTCGGGAAAATTCAGATATTAATATTAATTCTTTCTGTTTTCTTATTCTTGTTTTCAGAATTTCGTAATTCATTTCTTAAAGGATGCAGCTCTTCATTTCAGCTTTTCCTCCTAGAATGGTTTGAAAATTATGTACTGTTTCCAGTGCCTTTTACAATTCTGTTAGTAATCTTAAGCTTTTAGCTGATTTTCTTTATTTAATAAAGATTATAATATGTCAATGTATTTCCTACCTCCAAGGGATACTAGGCTCTTTTAACACCTTCAATCCATTAACTATGATTTATAGACACTATTTTATTTCTAATTTTCATATGTCTTTCTCTCATCATTGCATATTAATTTATATTCTTTATTTCATCTCTAATTTCTTAAATAGTTTGTCCTCCAATAATGTATTGACATTTATTTTTAAATTGAATTCTCCAAGGAGTAAGAGACTTCATTTTTTGGTTGTCTTTAAGTATAATTTTTGTCCCTTTGTTCTTTTACTGTATTTTTTACAGGGGCTCACTATGTAGCTCAGTCGCCTAGTGATCCTCCTGGTTTCTGCCTCCCCAGCACTGGGATTACAGGCAGGAGCTACCATGCCTGGACTAGATGGACAGCTCAGTGCCCCCAAAAGAGGGATGATACCTAGAGCATGTAACATTAGCCAAATGGAATTCCTAAGTTTAGTTTTTTGAGGGTTCTTCACACTGATTGCTATAATGGTTGTACTACATTAGGTTTCCACCAAAAATACAGAATAGTTCCTTTTTCCTTATTTCCATCCTAAAATTGATTATTAGATGTTTCACCTTTTCTTTCTTTCTTTTTTTTCTTTCTTTCTTTTTTTCTTTCTTTCTTTCTTTCTTTCTTTCTTTCTTTCTTTCTTTCTTTCTTTCTTTCTTTCTTTCTTTCTTTCTTCCTTCCTTCCTTCCTTCCTTCCTTCCTTCTTTCTTTCTTTCTTTCTTTCTTTCTTTCTTTCTTTCTTTCTTTCTTTCTTTCTTTCTTTCTTTCTTTCTTTCTTTTTTGCCAAAGCCAAGGATTGAACTCACTCACCAAGCATGTACTTGTGCCCCTGTACTATCTCCCCAGCCCCTACTATAACTTTTTATAAAAGTTTGTTTTTTGTTTGTTTGTTTGTTTGTTTGTTTGTTTTTTTCTGGGATAGATGTTTTCTCAGTGTAGCTTTAATTTGTATTTCTCTGGTATTCAACAATGTTAAATATTTTCTCATGTATTTATTGACCAATTGTATTTCTTCTGAGAAAGTTTGCTTGCTCTTATTTTGATTGAGTCTTTCATTTGGGGGAGTCTAAGTATTTTTAGTTTTTCATATAGCCTAGGTGCTTGATGTTTCTTTTTCTATGCAGAAGCTTTTTAATTTAAAGTGATCCCAATGGTTGATTCTCAGTATTATTTTGTTATGCTGTTGGAATCTATACAGAATATCAATATTTCCAGGTATATATTTTGTAGAGTTTAGAACCTAGCATCTTAAAGAAGCGAAGAACAATAAACAAAGTTTAGGGTGGGTTGTAATCTGTTACTTAAGGATTTTAGAAAACTAGTATCTAAAAAGGTGTAACAGCTTAATCCTGATTGATGTCTCCACCCTTACTTAAGATGTTGGTGATCTCCTCTCCTCCCTGTAAATTTTCTATTATGTGACCTAAAAAAAAAAAAAAAAAAAAAAAAAGATGTTTCTAGAGTTCTGGGGTCACTTCAAAAGAGACAGATCTCAGTGAGTCCTCTGAGCTACCTTCACTGGGTCTTCTCATTTCTTTCGGCACTGACACAGAAAATTACAACAATATTTAACAGTTTTCCCTATGATATTTATCTTCCAAAAGATTAAATGCTTCAGTTTTAACATTGGGATACATAATCCATTTTGAGTTTAGTTTAGTATGTGGTGTACTATATGGGTCTAGACTTACATCCAATTTTCCCAGAATAACTTATTAGAAAGATTATCTTTCTTCTAGTGCATCTTTTTATCCTTCTGTTAAAGATTTAAGGTCTCTGTCTGCTTCTGCTATTCTACAGCATTCTTCCACACACCTGTCTTTGTGCCAGTATAATGGTATTTTAATACTATCAACTTTTCAGTTGAACTTCAAATCTGAGATTGTCATGGCTTTGCTTTGCTTATGTTATACAGAATTGTTTTTACTATCATTGTGTCTTCTAGTTCCAAATAACGGTTAGGATATTTTTTCCTCTTTTTCCATGAAAAATATGGCTGGTATATCAAGCGAGAATTAGTTAAATTTGCCTATCAGCTTAGGAAATATAGCTATTTTGATTATATTGGTTCTACTTATAGAGGAACAGGAGACGTTTTCATTTTCAGGCATCCTTCTTGATTTACTTTTCCACAATGAAGTAATTTTCTTTGTAGAAGTCTTCTAATCCTTGGTTGGGTTAATTTTTAACTATTTAATATTTTCTGATGTTATTGTGAATGGTGTGTTTTACTGATTTCTTTATCAAAAAGTTGATTATCAATGTAAAGGAATGATATCGATTTCTTTTTTCCAGACAGGGTCAGTATAGATTTCAGGCTGGCCTTGAACTCACTTTGCAGCCCAAACTGACCTCAAGCTCACAGTGGTCCTCTTGTTTCAGCCTCCTGAGTGCTAGGATTAGAAGTATGTGCCATCACACTTGGCCTACTACTGATTTTTGTGTGCTTATTTTTTTTATTCTTCTTCATTTCTAAATTTATTGTTTGTGGAGTCTTTTGGTGCAATTTTTGTGGACTCTAAAGGAAATTTTGTGATCTTCAAATCATAGTATTTTTATACCATCATTTTCTCTACATATCTCTTTTTTATTTCTTTTTCTTGTCCAATATTTCTGGCTAATGTATCTAGGGCCACACTGAACAAGGGTGATGATAGCAGACTTCTTGTTTTGTTTCTAAATTTAGTGCGACAGCTTTCAATTGTTCCTCACTTAATATAATGTTGGCAGTAAGTTAGTCACATACATATATATTTTATCTTAATATAAATATATATTTCATTTTAATAAGTCCCTTTATACCTGTTTTCTTCAGCAATAGATGTTGACTTTTATGAAAGTCTTTTTCATTTTCTTTGGAAATGATCATGTGACTTTTGTCTTTGCTTCTTATGATAGTTAACAATTGTTGTTTCAACTTTAGTAGGAGAAGTCTGACTGATCGCTTTAGAATAGTTGTGGTTATGACTGCATGACAGATTTATTGAAAAGGAGGGACCCCACCGTGAGTGTGAGAGGAAACAACTGATAGGCTCATAGCCTAAATAGATTACAAAGAGAAAGACTTCCCTCACCCCTTGGAGGAGTTCCAGATTTTATTTTTTAAAGAGAGTACAAAATAGTATTAAAACAGAAAAAACCTACAAGTGATACAGAATCTTACTAAACAAAGTCACATAAATTTCACAGTACATGTTGTAACACATAATGTGGTCTTCCAGCTATTACTATTACTAGATATATGCATATAAAATTAGAAGAAGAAAAAGAAGTAAATGAATAAGAAATAAATAGAAAAGTTACAAACAATTGAAAACAATAAAAACAAATTATGTATTATCTTCTTTATATAGAACAGCAGAGATGCACAGTACAGTTGTCCAAATCATTCTGCTTACATAAATAGTTACATCTCTATCTCCTGTCCTGCTCAACTCAGTATCTCTTTTTTTTTTTTTTTTTTTTTTTTGTCTTTTTGAGACAGGGTCTCGCTATGCAGTTCAGGCTGGCCTTGAGCTCACTTTCGTAGCCCAGGCTGGTCTCGAACTCGCACCGATCCTCCTGCCTCAGCCTCCCGAGTGCTGGGATTACAGGCGTGCGCCACCATGTCCGGCATCTGTTTTCTTTTTAATAAACTCATTTCCTTTTTTATTTATTTTTATTCCTTTTAATGAGAAAAAAAGATAAAATAGCAATGAAACAGTTTCAAAACAGGTCAGTAGGACAGTTACAATAATACATTGCATATTGTTGTCCTTGTAGTAGTAATTCAGAGAACAAGATGCAAACTTGGTATCTTGTCTACACAATAGTAATACAAACCACCATTCTCAATGTACTAAGAGAGAGTAGCTGTATATCTTGTGTATGTGCTTATGTATGTGTATTTATTCTCTTTGTTTTTCACAACAAAATGGTCCTTTATACCTTTGTGAAGTTAGCAGCACAACACTAGGTTGCCTAGTGACTAATAGTTAACCTTAACCAGACAGGAAGTTCAACTAAGAAGTGAGGCAGCTTGTTTGCTTTAGGCAATGGTCCAAGTCCAACCTACACTTATTTGATTGACTTTCTAGCTTTGTGGCTCTTCACACACCTCCATTTTTGTTTTTTTTTTGTCAGAGATGGGTGTTCCATGGCAGTTAGAGAAGCTGTATTTAGAGAAAGACCTTTTCATACTTGAGGCCAGTCTAAAGGTTGTAGGTATTTGAATTCAGCAAAATAACCCAATCTAGTCCAACAGTCCATGATAGTAGTGGGTTATCAGCTGAACTGGCAATTGTCAGAAATGGTTGACTTGAGCCTTATTTAGCTCAGTATATTAATATGGCATTACGTTTAATAGTTCATGGTTACACTTTTCTGCTGGCTGATTAAGATCAAGATGAAGCCAGACCTATGTAACTAAAAATGTATCTTTTTTACCTGACACAGTCAGTCAAATCCCCTTAGGATTTACCCTGGAACCATGTATAGCACCTTGTAGATCTTTTGCCAGTGTCAGCCATCTGGATGAGCCATAGGCATTGCTTCACCATTTTGCTCTCTGTGAAAGCCTGAGGGAATGTTTTCTCTCTAGGTGACTCTCCTTAGGCACACTATGCATCACTGGACACTTTCTTTTTTTTGGCCCCTAATCTCCTTGATCAGAAAATTTGGGACATCACTGAGTTACAGGATGTCACAGCATAAGTTCTCTTATATCCTGAGTCCTCACTGACCTTGAAGGGCTAGAGCCCAAATATTGGCTATCCTTGTAGCCCCTCTATTTCTCTAATTTTTGGTCTGTACACTTTAGTTGTTAAATAGCCAGAAGAAAAGTTTAATGATATTATTATCCTATAACAGATGCAGTTGAGATTAACATCACTCTCTATCTGAGTCTTAGACATATCATGAAACTGTTATTTTCCAACAACCATGGATATTCTAAAATTGAAATCTCTATAGAATGTGCAAAAAACAACTACACATTTTTACCCAGAAATTTAGAAATATAATTATATACAACATTGTAACATGACAATCCTATAACATTTTTTCTTGTCTCTTGTTTTCTTTTGTTACCTTTGTTTTAAGCATTTAATTGAAAGGGAGTATAGCCATGACTGATATGACACTAGAAGAAATACACATTTAGAAAACCATAATAACAGGCATTTCAAGCATGGTTTTAGTATTGCACATTGCTCTTCTCAGTGTAGCTGTTTAGTTCACAGATACCAGCCCATAGAGTTGGTCAGGTTAAGCATTCTACATATTACCTACTATTTTCAAATACCTAATGAAGATTGTTAGGACCATTCCTTTAGCCATCTTGTTTATATAAATGTATGGTTTTGCCCCTTCCATATTTCCTAACTTTTCTCATTTATCTTTCTTCATTGTTTACTCCTTAATTTCTCACTTTCAATTTAACTGTGTTATACCTTTCAATTTTTATTTCTTCTTTTGAGCTTTTATATTAGTGAGAGAGCATGACATTTACCCATGTGGGTCTGGTTCATTTCACTTATGAGTATATCTTCAAGCTGCATCCACTTACCTATGAAGGCTTCTAGTTTATTTTTCTTTATAGCTGAGTAATACTCCATTGTATAAAAACACATCTTTTTCAACTATTCCTCAGGTGGCATTTTGGTTGTTTCCAAGATTTAACTATCACAAACTGTGCTGCTATAAATATACCTCACATATAAGGTGTTTTTTTGTTGTTTTGTTTTTTGTCTTTTCCAGTATCTATTGTATGCTTTGGATTCCATTTAGCCTTTCAGGTTCTCACACTAAGGATATAATATGTTGTCTGCACATGTGAGTCTGATTTATTTCCATCAAGAGTATGTTCTCTAGGTGCATCATTTACTGACAAAAGACTCAAATTTATTCTGTTTCATAGCTGGATAATGCTCCATTGTGTAAAAATACCACATATTTTTTCATTCCTCATTCTGTGTTGTTTCCAGGATTAACTATGAAAAATTCTGCTCCTATAAAGGTGAGTGGATATGTATTGCTGTGTTGTGAGTTCTTCTGTAAAAGCACCCAAGAGTGGAATAGTAGGCTTGAATGGGATCTCCAGCAATAAATTTTAAGAAATCTTAAACCTGGTTTCTGCAGTGGTTGTACCAGTCAGCATTCGCACAAACAATGCAGAAGGATTCCTTTTTCTCCACAGCCTCTGCAGCTTTTGTTATTGGCTGACTTCATGTTAGCCATTTTTTCTTTGGTGAGATGGAATCTCTGTTGCTGCATTTCTAGAGTGACCAATGACGTTGAACATTTTTTTTCATATATGTGCTTCCCATTTGTATTTCTTCCTCTACGAAGTGTATATTCATCTCAGATGCTCATTTTTAGATTGGGCCTTTGAATTTGGGGAGCCTGATTTTTTAAAATTCATTATATGTTCTAGATAGAAAACCTTGTCAGCAGAGGCACAGTTCAGCTATCATTTTTTTTGTCCCATTTTTTAGGCTTTATATTTGTTCTATTAGAGATTTGCTTTAAAGTGCAGAAGCTTTTCAAAAGGAGATCCCAGTTGTTGATTATTTGAAGAATTTCCTGTGCAATTTGTTTTTTGTTCAGGAACTGTCTACATACTCCATTGACTTCAAGATTTTACCTACGTTTTCCTCCAATAGATTTAGTGTTTCTACTTTAAAATTTAAATTTTTGACCTATCTTGACTACAGTTTTGTGCATAGTGATAGACATTGGACTAATTTTAGGCTTCAGAATGTGGAAAGATAGTTATTTTTTAGTACTATTTATTAAAGTGGCTATTTTTCTTTTGTTGTACATGTTTGCTTTCTTTATCCAAGATAAAAGGTGATTGAGTTTATTTGTAGTTGTATGTTCATCTTCTAGCCTGTTCCATTAATCCTCAGGTCTGCCTCTATGCTAGTAGCATGCTGATTGTATCACATTAGCTTTATTGTATAATTTCAGGTAAGTGATTATGATAGTTTTTGTTAATCATTCCCAGAGAGCTAGGGAAATAGCTCAGTAGAATAAGAGCTTGCCTGGCAAGTTCAAGGGCCTGAGTTCAATTCCCAATCCCGAAAAAAAAAAAAAAAAAAATTCCAAGTTTTATTGTACTCTGGTCACATCATAAGCATGGGATCATTTCAGTTCCTTTGCATTTACTTAAGAATGCTCTGTGTCCTAGTATATGGTCTGCTTTAGAGAATGTCCTGCACACCACTGAGGAGAATGTGTATTCTGCTGTTGTTAGATAAAAAACTCTGTGAATGACTACCAAATCAATTTCTTCACAATTTTGCTTTGGTTCTGTCATTTCTTTGTTGATATTTTACCTAGTTGGTCTCTTTTTGTGACAGTAGTGTTTTTAAGTCCCCCATTACTATTGTGTTATCGCTTCTTTGATTTTTTATGTCTGTTAAAACTTATATGGGTTGGTGCTCATTGGGGCTATAGACAGACAGACAGACAGACAGATAGATGATAGATAGACAGATGATAGATGATAGGTAGATAGATAGATATAGATATAGATTTATAATTGTTATCTCTTCCTCTTGCACTTTTCTCTTAAGAAGATGTAGTGATCTTCTTTATCTCTTTGAATCATTTGTGGTTTGAAGTTGGCATTGTCAGCAACCAAGATAGCTACTCCAGCTTTTTTTCTGCTTTCTGGTGGCATAGAGGTTTGTTTCCATCCTTTGACTAAGAATTTTCTTTAGAGTTACATGTGTGTCTTGTATTCAGCATATTGTTGGATTTTGTTTCTTAATCCACTGTTAGTCTGCCTCTTTCTTTCTCTTTTCTTTCTTCCTTTCTTTCTTTCTTTCTTTCCTTTTCATGTTCATTAGCTGCACCACTGTCTATGAGGTCTGGAGCTTATCTTCAGTTTCATTCAAGCAGTTTTGCTGTCTTTTGCTGGAGTTCTTAATTTCCTAGTTATCTGTTTTAATGTTTCATTAATTCTAAATCTTATCTGTATTGTTCATTTAGTGTTTCCATCATTTTTCTATTCTCTCTGTTTTTTAAAAGCTATGTCTTCTCCTATTGTGCTGAGAATTGTTTTCTGACCTGAAAGATTATTTCTGATCTTATTTCTTCTATAGCCTGATGGACTTATTTCTTTACTTCAGATGTTTACATTTCAGAGGATTTAGATGTGTGATTTCCAAGTTCTTTTATGTCTTTGTCTCCTCATTTTTTTCTGAATAGGCTGAAGGTTTGAGATTGTCTTAAGCTCCTCTCTTGGAATTTTTGAAGCCTGCAGATCTCACCTAGCCAGAGTCCCACAGGCCAACAAGAGTCTGCCAAATTTCTTAAATGGTTCTAGGAGAGCTCCATTCCTGCTTTCCCTGAGCCCACAGATCATAGCTGTCCTGTGTCCTAAGGGCCACTCAGAGTCTTCCTAATTTCTGAAAATTAGGAGGCTAAGGAAGATCAGAGCTTATCAGAGTCCTGCAAGCTGCCCAGGTTACACAAAAGTACTTAAAAAGAGTTCTATTATTTGTCAGGTTTCAAGAGATCTCTTCAGGTTTTGAGTGCAGGCTCATTACTCTACCCATACATAGTATTCAGACTTTCAGAGCAGACAACTTGGCTTCCACATAGAGACTCCACAAGAAGTTACAGCTCTTTCAGCTTCGGCTGAATTGTTTGGTTCTCCACATACAAACCACCCTTTTACATTCTGTCACACCTGAATTTGTCAAACACGCACGCGCACACACACACACACACACACACACACACACACACACACATACACTAGACAGGCAGACAGATAGGCAGACAGATAGATAGATAGATTTGTGTATATTGAACAATTCCCACTTCTTACATTTGTGAGATGGAAACTATGTAGTCAAGGCATAATAAGGTCACTTTGGTGACTGTTTTGTTCATAGTATCTGCCTCAAGATTTTTTACATCTCAACAACTGGGTGCTGGACATGAAGATGAAGGATGAAGTAATAAGTGAGACCAACCATGTGGAAGCATCTCAAGCAGCAAGAGGAGCTGGCAGTTGGGCTCTGGAGAATCTCAACAACAGAAGATAGTCATAGCCCCCACATCTGGGGATCATATCAACTCCATGTCCAGCACAATTCCCTTAGCAAACTCGTCTGGAATACACAGCATACTTCTTGGTTCTGAGAGGGACACAGGAGCATACTTCCTGTGGTCTGAGACTACATGCTAATGGTTGCCACAGTTTGCTAGAACTATATACAGGAGAGGTATTTTATTAGTTTATTCTTCCTTCTTTGTCAGATTGTCAATCCCTTCTACGTGTAGTTGCATACCATCTTGTTTTGTCTTATATTTTCTGGTTATTTATATTTTGAGCTTTATTTGCTCTTCTCTGGTACAACATTTTTCTTTCTTTTCTTCTTTTACTTTTCATTTTCCTTCTCCATCTTTCTTCTTTTTGCACTGTTTAGGTTTCTTTCATTTATTTCTTTTTTATTTTCTTCTCTTGATCCTTTTCTCTCTTTATCTCTTTCTTTCTCTCTTTTTTTGCAGGACCAGGGTTTGAATTCATGACCTTGCACTTGCCAGGCAGGCACTTGCACCACATAGCTATCTCCCCAGCCCTTCCTCAACTACAATGAGTAAACACTGTCTCTTCTCTTTCTCATTACTTGTTATGGTTTATGTCTAGTTGTCCCCGCAAAGCCTCATGCAGTCATTGGGCGGGGACTTCTAGAGTTTGAGACTTGATCCATGATCCCTGGGATTATGAGTTTTAGTACTGATGAGATTATGGGTCAAAGTACTTCTGGGATTATCGGTGTAGCCTAAGGCGGGGGCTAAGGCGGAGAGCCTGAATGTAATATAAAGAGAGACAGAGACAGACTCGAGTTGTTGCTGCTGTTCCACTGCCCTGATTGATTGGCTCCCTCTGCCACCATTTTGCTGCTGTTTTGCCCCCATGAACTGGATAATCTCCGCCCTGCTCCACTCAGCCTTGGGCCAGCCAAATATGGACTGAAACCTCCATGAACTGTGAGCTAAATAAACCTTTCCTTCCTTCATTTTGAGTGTCGGGTATTTGTCCCAGCAACGAATGAAAAGTAACTAATACATTACTCCTTCGCATTTTTCATTCTTTCCCAGCTGTGTCCTCCCATTCCTAGACCTAGAGTGATATCTTTTGAAGTACCATATTGATACTACTATATCAGAGCTCATTCATCACTATTTCATGACCCCTACCCACTTTACCCACCCATCCCTGACAACAGCATAAAATCGCTCCATGAAGGAGAAAATCACTGCATGTAAGTTTATTGTTATATATTAGAATTTGCTATATAACTTTAAAATTTCTTCCTGTCGTCTGAGACTACATGCTAATGGTTGCCACAGTTTGTTGGTAATTATGCTCTTCTTATTATTCACTGTACTACTGTAGCCAGGATGTCATAAAAGTTCTAATTAGTTTTTCTGTCCTGTTTGATAATACAGTTATTGAATGGGCTTGTAATTGTCACTACAGCCTAGTAACAAAGAATTGGGTGCTAAAACAAGTAGTAACTCTGCATCTTTTACAAATTCGGAAAGTAGTTTCTTAGGATAGATATGAAGAAGTACCTGTTTCTACAGGACATTACTGAAGACAAATCACATCCTAGGGAATCCTCTAAAACTAGAGATAAAACTATCTGTATTGTCAAAAATCAGTAAGAATCAACATAGTAAATGAAATAAAGTCGAAAGAGAAAATAAAAAATGGCAAAACACCAAAGAAAAATTCAACCCCACAACCCAGCCCATGAAAGGCAAGCCCAGTGCACAAACAGATAGATGAGTCTGGAAGCCAAATAATGTAACTTTCTCAACTGATAGCAATAGAAGTCAAGAAAGTGGAAAGGTCTATAGAGAAAATAATGCTTCAGGTACAGAAAGAACTGATGGTTAAAACCAAAGATATTAGAAGCAACACAGATTATACAATAGCTGAGCTTAGAAAAAATGATAGAAAAAAATTCTAGGAATAGAAAAACAATGCAAGTCATAAAACATACAAAAACACAAATCCAAGAGATCAAAAACTTCACTGTAAGTGTATGCAACAGATTGAACGAAGGAGATGATAAATTATCAGATCCTGAAGATAGAGCTGGAGCTAGTGATCATGAAAATAAAGGCATACTAAAAATAGCCAGAGAAAATAAATCCAAGAGCTGAAAATTCTTCACAAAAAAAAAAAAAAAAAAAAAAAAAAAAAAAAAAAAAAAAAAAAAAAAAAAAAAAAAAAAAAAAAAAAAAAAAAAAAAAAAAAAAAAAAAAAAAAAAAAAAAAAAAAAAAAAAAAAAAAAAAAAAAAAAAAAAAAAAAAAAAAAAAAATGGGAAAAATAATCACAAGTACAGATAAAGAATTTGATATAAAAATAAATTAAGCAGAGCTGGCCAAATAGCTCAGTGGACTAAAGAGCCCAGTTAGGTAGGCACAGTGGTCAGGGTTTGATACCTATTATGTCATGCTGGCCCAGGCCCTAGGGCACACTGAGACAGCAACTGAGACTGAACATGGTACTGAGTAATCTCAGTGCTTGGGAGGCTGAAAACAGAAGGATTACTAAGAGTCCAATCTATGCAGTGAAACCTTGTAGGCCCTGTACCAAATACATTAAAAATAAAATAAAATAAATTAAGCATATAAAATTTCAAAAAGCCATGACCAAAATAAAACAACAATAGCAATACTTAAGATTATAGAAATTCACATAACACCAAAATATAAAAAGCTGTTTTAAAAAAGAAAGAGAAAACCTAGATCACCTATAAAAGAAAGCCCAACAAAATTGCCTCAGACTTCACAATACAAACCCTCAAAAAAACAAAAAGAAGAACTTGGAGCGAAGAATTCAAGCCCTGAAAGAAAACAGCCTCCAACGCAAATTGATGTAACCTGCAAAACTGTCTTTTGAAATTAAAGGAGAAATTAGTGACTTCACTGACAAAGAAAAACAGAAGAAAGACATGATTACCAAATCTACCTAACAAAGTATTGATGCAACACCAAAAGATTGTATACACAGATAGATGTGACCACAAGTCCAACAAAAACGACAGGAAGAAACCATTATACAACATAAGCAATTAAACAAAAGGGGAAAAATGGAACCAACTGTCACAAAATAGTAAATGAAGATAAGCAAATACATGTCAGTTATAGCCACCAAGGTAAATGGTCTCCATCCACCAAACAAAAGAAACATATTGGCAGAATAGATCAGGAAACAAGATCTAGAAACAAGCTGTATACACATTTGAGAAACACAATAAACTCAAAAGAAAATTCACAGCCAGAAAAATCAAAGGGTGGTGAACAATATTCCACGCAACAGGAACCCAGAAAAAAGTTAAGGGTAACTAATTTGTTTGCACACAATAGGAATCTCCAACTAAGAATGACCAAAATTGTTTAAAAAAACAATTTGTGTACTTTTAGGGGAAAACATCAAGAGAAAGAGATAACAATTGTAAACATGTATGCACCAAATATGGAAGCACCCAGCTATATGAGACAAATTTTAAAGGACATGAAAAAATCAAGTAGCCAATAATCCAGTCTTAATGGGAGGCATTAACACACTTTTATCTCAAAGGGATAAATCAATTTGATAAAAAATTAGCAAAGAAGTAGCACCACTTCACCAAATCTCTGAACAAATGGACTTAGTGGACATTTACAGAATAGTTCAACCAGCAACATCTGAATACACATTCTTTTCAGCTGCACATAGAACATACTCTAACACAGACCACATACTAGTCTGTAGAACATGCTTAAGTAAATACAAGGTAATTGAAAGTAACCCATGCATATTATTTGATGACAGTTCAACAAAATAGGAAATTAATACAAAGTTTTTAAACACTTGAAAATTAAATACCCCCCAAAAAACCAATGGGTAACAAGTGACATTTAAAAAAAAATATATATATATATATATATGTATATATATATGTATATATATATATATATATATATACATATATATATATACACAAATATATATATACACAAATATATATACAAATTTAAAAAAAACAAGTATGCAGATATAACATACCAGAACATATGTTAAAAAATAAATAAAACAAACCTAAGATGAAAAATTGTAGAGGTGAATTCTCACTAGGAAAACAGAATGGGGTCTGGGGAGATAGCTCAGTGGAGTAAGGGCTTGCCTGGCAAGCCCAAGTTTCTGAGTTTGATTCCTGGTGCCACCACCACCACCACCAACAACAACAACAAGAAAACACAAAGAACAAATAAACAACCTAATGCTGCACCTCAGCTTTCTAGAAAAAGAACAACATAAGTCTGAAGTCCAAAGAAGAGGAGAAATTATAAAGATGAGAGCAGGAACTAAAGCAAAGGAGAAAAAGAAAACAACACAAAGAATTAATGAATCAAAAAAGTTGTTTCTTTGAAGAAATAGATAATATAGACATACCCTTAGCCAACCTTATAACAAAAGCAAAGAAAAGACAAAAGTTCATGCATTGAGGAATGAAATGCGTGAAATCATGTGGAATCCAAAAGATCATAAATATCTCTTTGAAAATCTTTACCCTGATAGGATGGGAAATATAGAAGAAATGAACAGATTAATACAAATATATGAATTACCAAAGCTGAATGAATAATATATGAAAATTCTGAATATCCCAGGGTCAGTTAATGAAATAAAAAATGTAATTAAAAACTTTCCAACTAAAAAAAATGAAGGTCCTGATCAATTTATTGCTGAATTTTACAAGATATTTAAATAAAATTTAATGCCAATACTCTGGAAACTCTTCCATAAAGTTGATGCTGAATCAATCCTTCTTAACTCATTCTGGGAGGTAGCTATTACCCTGATATCAAAACCAGGGAGAGAAAGCGAGAACAAAAAAGGAGAACTAGAGAGCTACAGACCAGTCTCCCTAATAAACATAGATGCAAAAGTCTGCAGTAAGACACAAACAAACAGAATGTAGCAAATCACCAAGAAGATTATATCATGACCAAGTGGGATACAGTGAGGCAATGCAGCATGGTATGAGAAAAAAACAGACCTGAAGATCAATAGGCAGATACTAAGAGATGCAAATGCAACTACAAACGTGGCCACCCATCCTATCTTTTACAAAGCGACTACAAATATTCACTGGAAGAAAGATCGCTTCTTCAATAAATGTTGCTGAAGAAACTGGGCTTGCAGGGGCCAAAAACTAAAGTTAGACCAATGTTTATCTCCATGCACCAAACCTAAGGCCAAATGTATAAAAGATCTAAATGTAAAAACAGAAACATTGGAAGAGAAAGGATGTAGAAATCTTGAAAACACAGTTGTAGACACAGATTTCATGAACAAAACCCAAACTGCATTAGAAGTATTTCAAAGAATCTACAACTGGGATGTCATTTTTGATAGTTTCTGGCCCTAGTATTGTTGTAAGCAGCTGAATTAGATAGAAATATTATAGGCAGTCATACAGGGTCATGCCCTCAAGGACGACATGGAAGACAAGGTGACTTTCCAACTAGAGACAGACACTCTGCCATAGGCCAGATCTCAAGACAAGAGTAAACAGAAGCAACTGCATACTTCCGTAGCGATGGGCATCAAGGATTGATACTCTAAGTAGGTATCAACCACCTTAAAAGATCCTGAAAAGAGTCAGGAGCCCATGCTCAATAGGTGGCATTCTTGCCTGCTTGCTACGTGACTTGCCTTCTCATTGGATCCTGATGTTAATCAATTTTACCTGAGCACTGGTGTTTGTAATTTCATTGGTTGGTCATAGTCTTTGTCCCACCTCATACCCACCTAAGCGAATTCCCATGTCTTCTCTATAAAAGTCCCTGGAAGAGACAGCTTCCTGGGGACACCCACTCAGGACCCTCTTCCTGTCCCTCTTTCAGATAGGAGCTTTCTTTCCCCTAATAAATATGTTCTGCTCATTACCTCCATTTGTTCCTAAAATTCATTCCTCGGTTTTAGAGAACACGAACTCGTCCCAGGTACTTTTCTGGTTGGGAATGGGTTTTCCCTACATCATTTAGAGGTTCCCTACTAAAGGTCATGCACCCCAGATTAGTTTTTCCTTCCTGCATCAGTATGAATTGCTGAATCATTATGGTGGTCATCTAATATGGCTGAAGCCCTTAAAACAACAGCTTATCTTCCCAAAGACCACCTTCCCCTTCTTTTCCAACTCAGCCCAGGGTTCAATTTCCTTCCACCTGTCCCACCACCACCTCAGGGAAGGCCCCAATCAGCTCCTTAGGTAAATCTAAACATCCTCCTCAAACCCCACCACTGGCAAAAGGCCATAAAAGCCTCAGTCTCCCTTTGTTCCAATTCAGAGAATTCCTTATCTTCCCTGAATTCTCTCTGAGTCCTCCAATTAAGCATCTTTCCCTTTTCCTTTCTGCCTGTTTCTCTGCCGACACCGTGGAAAACCGATCATTTTGTGCTGCGACCTGGGGCGGTGCGCAGTGCGGCTCCCAGGGCATTCACTGCCCTAGTTTCGAACTCCCGCAATGAACCATTGCTGCTTTCCCCTCTGCAGCCTGCCCTTGCTAGCTGCCATCCAACACCGACCAACTATTACTCACACAGGTGAGCCCAAAACTCGTCTCAGGGAATTCCATCTTATATTTTCCTCTTGTCTGGAAAATCAGGAGCTCATGTCGGGTTCCCCACTGGTCTTCCTAGGCCGTCTGGTCCCCAGCTCCCCGCTAAAAAGTGGCGGCCTTTTAGTGGGAAGTGACATCGGGCTTTGCCCTAATCTTTGGCTCACCTTTTAATTCGGTCACTTTGGGAAATATTCTTTTCCATCCAGCAAAACACACTATGCTGGTCTGTCTCTTAAAAAGTCTACTTTGAGATAATCTCAAACCTAAACGATTAATTTTCCTAAAAAAAAAAAAAACCCTTGGGGCACCACACTGGCAATTGTCAAGATATCTACTATATTAGGGCTTTTTTTTCTCTTTGAGGACACATCCCTCCCTCCTTTGAGCTTCCTTCTCTCAAGGTCTCTCTGTAGTCTCTTAAATCAAGGACAGATCAGATTGCCCTGCAGGCGACAGGCAGAACCCTACCCTTGCAGCCCCACCCTCCCTGCCTGCTCCGCCTCGGGCTAGGCCTCTGCCCTAGCCGCTGTTCCTCAATTCACCCTCTAGCCTCTAACTTTCAGGAACTACAGCGATGCCTCTTTGCTCCCTCCCCTGCCTTCCTCTGAGCTGCCAGGCAGTCTACATTCCTCACATTCCTTGCCAACGCCCACCAATTTACAATTCAATCACAGTCTTTTACTTCCAAAATCCCACTCTAGAACAAAAAACAAAAAAACAAAAGTAATAACTCATTTTTCCCCCAATAGTGCGTGCCCATCACTGCTATCCATCAAGCTAAAGAGGAAGTAACAGCCCTTGGAGCAAACGAGCAAACTGCCCTTTCCAGTGGAGCCTGATGTTCAGCTTCTTTTCTCCTCCCTTCCCGGCCCCTGTCAGTCACCTCTGCGGGCAGTCCCAGGCCCTGGTTCCAGGACTCACACCTTGGCAGTGCCCCTCTATTGTGCTGTGCTTAATCCTTACACTCCGCTCAGTTTGCTTGCTCCCACTCAAACCTGATACACTATATTAAACTTAAACAAACTTAATACTTATATTAAGTATAAATGAGAGGTTTTTAGCAAATTCTTATAAGAGAACTCTGTTAATTGACCTAAAAAAGTTCTGACTAGTCTCTCATAATTACAAACTTAAAAATGTCACCATAATTTGGCCTGATAAAAGTGTATTTGCGTGCACTCTTATTTTATAAAGATGTCTGAGTGTCCTGTATGTACTTGTTTGTTTTTAATGTCATTCTGTAAACAGCTGTTCCTTTTTTATTTGAGCCCTAAAATATAGACTTAAAAGCATGCTTTCTCCTGAGTTACCAGCTTGTCTAGGTAATACCAAAATTAATTTATAATTAAATAACCATTAAAATGGGGAAAGATTGTGGTTGGACAGGACTCTTGATTGACCAGTAGAGGGTGGCCAACCTTTGTTCCTCAATGGAGAGCCCCCAATAATCTCCTTAAAAGACCACATTGGTTTAAAAGACAACGTTTTCTCAAAAATTAAAAAAGGTTCTCTCACAAAGGATTTTCAATATATTAAACATATTCATGCATTCCAAAATACTGTACACTGCCATCTAAATTTTCCTTCAGATTTAAACATTTGCCTTTCTCTTACATGCCAGGTATTGATAAGAGGTTCTTGTCAAGCCAACATAAGGTCATCAGCCAAATAATAATTTTCTAACTCAAATTTATGTAATGTATTTGCTATGTATGCGGCATTACATTTAGAGATGGAGGTTCCTGTCAAGTCAACATGATGTTATCAGCCAAATAATTTTCTATCTGAAATGTATGTGATATATACCCTGTGTACATTTAGAGATGCTAAATCAAACTGGGATTTTATATGACTGTTAAGCTACACTGCTATGTATGACTATTGATGTCAAATATCTCTATGAAATTATGTAACTGTTGTCCATTAACATTCTACAGGGATTTAACTGCTAAAATGTCCATGGCTGATAAGAAATAATAGTTCTCTGGTTATACTTTATTTCAAAGTACTTCATACTAAGATAAAATTCTAATAATCAAGGGTATGACTCCAAACTAAATATATTAATGTAGACACAGATTCTCCCCCCAAAAATTGTTATTAATTCCTCTTTTATATCCCTATTTGTTCCTGACACTCATGCCAAGCTGAAAAGACAAACCTCGGTCTTCAAACTCCACAGAAAACCTTACCTAACCTAACTTTCCATGTCTTCAGTAATAGAGACCAAAATTAAATATACACTCTGCCAACTTTTGGCTACAACACTCAGAACTCCCATAAAAGCAGGGCCTTGGCAAGGTAATGCTGAGCCTAAACAATGTTGCCACCCAAGCCCAGTGTGGTGAAGGACACTGGGCATGAGCTTGCCCCAACTTATAGTCATTGCTTGGACCTCTACAAGCTTGAGGGTCACTAGGAATGTGAATGCCCTGTCTAACAGGGTAAGTCATCCAACCCCTGCCCTCACAGAAAACCTCACTATAAATAGGGTGAGGGTGAGTCTTAGATATTTATATCCCTACAAATAGGAATATAAAGTAAGAATTAACAACAATTTTTTTGGAGAATCTGTGTTTACATTAATATATTTAGTTTGGAGTCATGGACCTAGCCATAGCAAGGCCTGCTTGGTCTTGCTGCTGAAGAAGAACAGCTGAGCTTGGGTTTCATGGCCTACACTGAGGCACCTTTTTCAAGAGTCCAGAGTCTCGCTACACATCTCAAGTAAAAAAAAAAAAACTCTTTTCTTGATGACATGGAAACCACATATGGTATTCTTCCTGAGTTCTAAAGTCATCATATTAGTTCTACAGTCTCCATAGTGGGTATTGATGGCTGATGTACATGACCCCTTCAGACAGGCCCTTTCCTTGCTGATGTCAAACACTGTTCTTCACTCATAATTTGTTTTTGATCTCAACATGCCCCCTACTTCTCATGGAGAGAGGCCTCCTCCAAAAACTCCACTTCTCTTTCACCTCTCTCTCCCCACAGTGTACATCCTACAAACCCAACCTCAATGTACAGCCCGCTCCTCCCTTCCTCTTCCCTTGTTGACCATATACTTTGAGATACTCCTAGTACCACTTGTGCCACACATGCTGTTCCTACACTAGTGTGCCTCAGAGATCATACAGCATTTTTCTATATTCTCCAATACCTAATAGCTTTTAAACATCAAAAGAGACTCAAGCCCATCATTTTTTCCTCCTTACCCATAGTTTTCTTAAAACTGTCCACTCACTATATAATAACCTCATTCTTCCTATACTCAAACCCAATGGCTCCTATTATTCAATTCAAGATGTCAGAATTATTAATAATGTAGTTACTCCTATTTACTTGGTGGTACCAAACCCCTATACTATACCTTCTCATATCTCTCCTTCCACTGCTCACTTTACTGTCCTAGACCTTAAAGATGTCTTCTTCACCATTCCCTTATACCCAGGTTGCCAGGACCCTTTTGGCCTTCTCATGGATCTCTAGCCCAGCCACGCCTTCAGTATCACATTGACCTCCTCCTTTGCCAACCGTCTCATGCCCTGGCCCTAAAACACACAGCTACTGTTCTCAATTTTCTGTCAGGATGAGGTTATAGGGTCTCTCCCTCCAAAGCTCAGATAGTTTCATCAAAAGTTAAATACCTAAGACTCACCCTCATTCCCACTACTCATGTAGTCACTGCTGACCACAAAGACCTTCTTCGTGACCTTCAGGTTGTATGGCCTAAATAATTTTAAGATCACATATGTGAATTAAAAATAAAACGTCTTTCAGTAAGGGAGGCCTTACCTACTGGTTTGTGGCCATAGAGCTTAGGCAATCCATGTTCCTAAAAAAAAGGCCTGGCTTGAGCAAACATCTTATCTCTGGCCTAAGAACATTCTTGTAAAATAGGTTAATTAACATAGTTAAAACACACCTGTTCTTGGAATACAACTAAAACCACAGAGTTAGCCAAGTAATTGTCCCTTTTGTTCTACTCCTTTTAGTTACCTTGGAAATTCATATATTCCCAAGCCCACCAATTATTTTAAAGGTCAACCTAAACTAACCAATGCGATTCGCTTCTGTAACTTGCTTGCTCCCTCCCCATTCTTGTAGTTTTTGCCTTTAAAAACTGTGTCTGCTACACTGAAGGCGCCCTCTGTTCCTACGTGTTCAGACCACCCTGTGTATACGTAGATAAATAAAGCTTGCCTTTTGCAGTTTGCATGAGAGACGGACTCTTGGGGTCTCCTTCCGCGGTGACTCGACCCTTACAAGGTGTCCACCACACAATAACAGATTCCTTGTCTGACTACTTTCTTCTGCCTCTGGGCTCCCCAGTTGCTTCCCTAGCACAGCCTCTTTATCAAACATCAAAATGGTCCTTATTAACACCCCTTGACCCCGCTGCTCCTACACATTCCTCCTTTCCCAAGCTACAACAGTATCTCTTAAGGGCCCCAGCTCTCTCTTTACCCAACCCAACTCATCCTTTTATCCTATATACTTCTTTTCAGGTCAGGGTCACACTACATTGGGCATTTTACCACCTGAAAGAGACCATCTTCTCAGGCAGAAGACTACCTTTCTAAATAACCACAGACAACATAGTTGGCGGGTCGACTCCATGTCTCCACACACAGCAGCTACCACACTATATAACAAATGCACTTAATGTTCATAGTGGATCCTTTTGTTGCTATTTCGTCCTGCAGTGCTCTCAGTCCTACCACCTTCTTCTATACCTCTACTGAGGACTCATAATACAGCTGTGTCATGGTCTTACAGATGACCCTCATTCCCTTTTCTCACATTGATATAAAACTAAAGATTGATATTCCTCTTCAATATGGTCGTAGTAAAATGACACAGTCGGATCATAGCGCCCCTTTTTGCTTCCCTTCCTGTGTCCTTTAATCATGATGACATGTACTCATAGCATGCTGTCTTTAAATTTTTCAAGGTTTCTTCAGTTTCCAATACGAGCAGTCACTAACGATAAACTTCTGGTCCTAGCTGAGACACCTGGCACTAACTTCTACATGGGCATGAACTGTCATCCTGTCAACTCCCCTCACCTAAGATGATGCCCCAGTTCAGCAGGAAGCAGTCTAAGAGACAAATTGCCCCTTATATAACAACCGAAAGATGGGAATGACAGCTTCTAGCGCTAGTATGAATTGCTGAATCATCATAGTGGTCATCTAATATAGCTGAAGCCCTTCAAACAACAGCTTATCTTCCCAAGACCACATCCCCCTTCTTCTCTAACTCAGCCCAGAGTGCAATTTCCTTCCACTTGTCCCACTGCCACCTCAGGGAAGGCCCCAATCAGCTCTTCAGGTAAATGTAAACATCCTCCTTAAATCCCACCCCTGGCAAAAGGCCATAAAAGCCTCAGTCTCCTTGTGTTCCAATTCAGAGAATTCTTTATCTTCCCTGAATTCTGTCCGTGTCCTCCAAGAAAGTAAAACCCCTTTTCCTTTTTCATTCTACCTGTTTCTCTGCTACGACACCATGGAAAACCTATCAATCTTATTAGAAACAACTCTTGCACATCCAAAGAAATCTCCTACTCGGTGGAAAGAAAACCAACAGCTTGAGAAAAGGTTTTAGGGTACCTCAGACAAAGAACTACTATACCCACAAACATAGGCACCCAGGCACAATTCAGAATAGCTAAGTCTACTAAACAGTCCAAAAGTCCATCACCCAAAAGATGGCTTAAAAGGAGGTAGTCATTTTATACAATGCATTATTATTCGGATTTAAGAAAAATAAATTAGAGACGTTTATAGTTAAATGGATGTAACTTGAAACCATATACAAATGGTGACATAAGCCAGATTTTCATGTGTAAGCATCATATTGTCTACCTAGTGCAAAAAATCAAAAAGCAAATAAGATCTAAAATGGATAATACATAATAGGAATAGGAGGAAACTGTTCAAAAGGAAAGAGAAACTGAGATGTGATATTTCAGTCTTCTTAATTCAGTTATTGTAATTTGTATTTATCTAGATATTTATGTACTTCTTCAGAGTTTTCTGATTTTTGGCAGAAAGGCTTCTGAAGTACTTGTGAATGCTTTTCTGGATTTTTACAGCTTCAGTTGTAATGTCATTTTGTGTTTGTTTGTTTGTTTTTTGTTTTGTTTTGTTTTGGTCTTTTTGAGACAGGTTCTTTTCTACAGCTCACGCTATCCTTGAACTCACTTTGTAGTCCAGGATGGTCTTGAACTCACAATGATCCTTGTGCATTCTGAGCCTGCCTCAGAGCCCAGAGTGCTGAGATGGTAGGCATACTCCACCATGTCCAGCCATTTTTTTCATTACTGGTTGCATTGGTTTGTGTCATTCTTTTATTTCTGGTAAAATAAAGCAGTTGTCTATTTTGCTTGTTCTTTCAAAAAAAACCTAGCTCTTTGATTCATTAATTCTTTGTACTTCTATTTCAGTTTCATTAAGTTTTGCTCTGAGTTTTATAATTTCTTTTCCTATACAAATGCTACATTTGCATTCTTATTTTCTAAGGAGTTTGAGGCACATAATTGTGTTATTTATTTGAGTTTATTCTGTTTTTCTAATGTGGGCTTTCTCAGCTGTGAACTTGCCTCATATGATTGTTTTATTATGTCCCATAGCTCCAGTATGTTGCACTGGTTTTATCATTTAACTCTAAGAACTGTCTATTGTTTTTCTTAGTTTTTCTGTTATTCGTGGTATATTTGAGTGTGTTTTTATTTACCATATTGTTTGTAGTTTCCAAGGTATTTTTTTATTAATAGTTTTTATGTTCTTAACCTGACTTTTGCTGTTGTTGTTGTAGCAATAGAACTGAGGGCCTTTTTACTGAGCTGTATCTCCAGCCCATTGTTTGTTTGTTTATTTTTAATGCAGGATCTCACTGGATGTCTAAGTTGTTTAATCTCTTGTGATCTTCCTATCTTAACTTCTTAGTGCTGTAATTGTACATATGTGTAACTGTATAGCCCAATTATTTTTTTAACAATTAGAGCTTAAAAAAGTATGTTGTTATTATTATCTCACCTTGCCTAGAAGCTGTTTTTGTAGGTGATGTAAGTTTATAATAATTATGTGTTGCTAAATGGTGTAAAGAAAGATCCTAATAGTTACAATTTTAGATCTCATTAAAGCTTTCCTTCAATTGTTTATCTTTCCCACATTTCCATTTCTTGAGAATTTTTTAAAATTCTCTTCCCAGTATAACACTTGGCATCACATACCCATTCCTTACTTTTATACCAACAACTTTTATCTTAACATAATAATAGCCAGGAGCTAGCTGACTATGGATCCCAGTAATTTTCCCTGAGGGATATGAGAAGCAATTTTTGGGTCTACCTATCATGAAATTCATGTGCATGTGTAAAAATGTGTCAAACCAGGACTAACACTCACATTATGTACCATGCAGTTTTTGTGTATATTTAGTCAATCATCGTGGAGGACCTAATAGGATTCTATTCTAGGATTTATTTAAAAAAAAAAAAAAAAAAAAAGTTTTCTTTTAATTTCTCTGGTAGAAGTAACCCAGTTCAGTACAATGATACTTGAAACAAACAAATTTGTAAGTTTTGGAGGCCAAAAGTGAATTATCGGATTCCTTATGCATGGGTGATTAAGATGATCCTTTATGACAAATATATGCTTTTGTAATAGGAGAATAGTGAAGGTACATGATGTTGGTGGTGATGATGGTCGTGGTGATGATGATTTTGATAAAACTTCCTATGATAGTGAAATGGCAAAAATCACCTGATGCAGAAACAGAAAATGAAAGCCTCCTTGACTCAGATGACAAAACAGCAATGTGAGTACATATTTGACTAGTCAAAATGTTGCCAAGTGATCCGAGAACCAAATGGAACACTGCAACATTAGAATTAGGTCCAAAAACATAATGAGGGTCTTGGCAGGAGTGAAAGATATTGGACACAATGCCAGCACTGCCATTCAGTGTTGGAAATTGTAACAGACAAAATGCTACAAGATGCTGTGAAATTCACAAAGGCTGAAATGCGGGTAAAATGTTACACATGCACCAGTAACAGTATGAAAATATATTTATTATGGCACCTCAATAACTGAACTGAAAGCATGCATAAGTCTGCTGTACACAGCATGGATTTCTCATGGTGATTGTAGGAATATTGAAGGATTATGTGCCAAATATGGCATAAAATATGTGCCTCTGGAGATGTAAACAGTTAATAAACTTTTAATTTGGACATTTACCATAAAACTCAGCCATCAGATCCATATTCACATAAAAATAAACTGAATGATGCTGTGAACAGACTTGTTGCTCTCGTGTCCCAAACTAAACAGAATGTGGTATTCAACAATTGGTTTATCACTTTCCAATTGATGTTGCATTTGCTAACAGCACAAGTTGATCCGCTCGTGAACATACATAAGAAGCAAGCAGAAATTTCAACTGAAATGTTGCAATGTCAAAACAGAGTATTCTATAGTACAATCTTTAGATTTCAGAAAGATTTTCATTGGCCTTGCATAGAACAAACACAAAGAAACTGGCACTGCTGAGGTCAACATTGTACCATAGTAGAAATATCAATAGTATGTTATGGTTTACATGTAGATGCCCCAACAAGACCACATGCTGCCATGGGGTAGTGAGCTTTTAGATTTTGTGATTAATTCATGATCTAAGGTTAGAATTAAGGATGTGAGTGATATTGAGATTAAGGGTGTGGATCACTTGAATACAGTACAAGAAGTGGAGAGATTTGTTCTCTGCCACCTCAGCCATTGCTCCTACCTCTTGCTGTTTTGTTGTTTTCTGCCCCATGAATTAGTTCCCTCTGAGATGTGCCACTCTGCCCTGGAGTGAAGTGAGTATGATATGAAATCTCCACAAACTGTAAGCTGAGTGAACCTTTCCCTCATTAATTTTGAATGTTGGGTATTTTGTCCCAGCTTTGAGAGAAAAGCAACCAAGACATAGAGGAAACTGAACAAAAAGGAAGCCTAAGAGTGAATCTTTATACAATAGAACTACAGTGAGATTACGTGTCTTTGATGAGTTATGGAGCAAGTATGATGTCACTAAACACACAAGGCATTTGCCAATGGTTGAGTTTTACTCAATCCTAAACATATGTGTCATGAATAGTTTGCTAGCTTACAAAGAAAATAAAAAGTGCAAGATACTAGGAAAAATTTTTCTTAAAGATTTGAGATTTTTACTGAGCTCATTTACAGTACGGTAAAAACCACATGAAAATCATAACTACATTGGTAAACTAACAAGTGAACAAGCAGGTGCAGCATTACAAAGACCTACATGTACAGCAGGAAACCCAAAAAACATTAGCGGTGCCATACAAAACAGACATAAGGGCACAACATATGTGCTGCCAGTGTGAAAATAGTTGCATATGTAACAAGTAATTTTCATGCGTGAAAACTGCCTTGGATGTGATAGTTAAACCAAAGATTGTTTTTGTTGTAGAGTTCTATGGATATTTTCATTGTAGTTCACATGAGTTTTTATTTCTGCTGATATTTCTTATGTCTTCTAAGCAAGTAAGGAGCTGGTGCAAAATGTTAATGTTTATGCTAAATGTGCAATCTATATTCAAAAATTTTCATTAAAAAATCTTTACTTGTGTACTTATTTATTTGGTACATAGTATCACTATGAAGCTCAGACTGATAGTGATCATCCTGTCTCAGCCTCCCCAGGGATTACAGGTGTGCACCACCACACTCAGTTTGGGGGCTGGCACAGCATGTAGTATTAGGGATTGAACCCAGATCCTTGCACTTTTAGACTGCCAAGCTATCTCCCAGCCTATACTCAAAACTTAATACTTTATTTTATTGATACTTCATGTTTCTGTCTGCTACACATAGTATGATTTAAAAAAGCCTAGTGACAAAACAGAAAGACCAGCTATATGTCAAGTACGTCTTACAGAAAAAGGGGGGACCTGCCAAATAGCTCAAAGGATTAAAGTGCCTGCAAGCAGGTACAGGGGCCTGGGTACGGAGTTCGTGCTGGCCTCGACCCCAGAGTGCCCTGAGAGGGCAATTGAGACTGGGCATGGTGGCGTGCACCTGGAATCACAGCTCTTGCAAGCCTGTAAACAGGTAACTATGAGTCCAAGCTAGTAGTGAGACCCTGAACAACCTGTAGAACCTTCTCCCCACTCCCCCAAAAGAAAACAAAATACATGAGCTGTCAGCTTGAGCAATGCATGTGTATGGAGCATGTAATTTTCAGATATGCAGACTGCCTTAGGCGTTGCAATTAAAGGAAAGAGAGTTGGGTTTTTTGTTTGTTTTTTTAAGAATGCTATTGGTATTTTCATTGTAGTTCATGTAGGAGTTTATTTCTGTTACTCATTTTTAGACTTTATACACTAAAGACCCATCAATGTTGAAAAATTTAGCGCTTTTTTATACATTAAATTAATATTGAAAAGAAAGAACTTTTTTTCCTGTTAAGCACTTAATGTAATAGGTCTCATAAAATTAAAATTAGTAATTAATCAGTAGAAGTATTGGAAATAATACATGTGACTGTGATGTTTTCTTGGCTTTGTCATGAAATAACAAAATGCGTTAGGCTCTGAGGGTTACTTAATGGCTCCAGTGACCATCTTCTGAACATTTTTAGCAATATCCCCTCTTATTTTGCTCTCTTACATGTATGACACACCCACCATTTTTGAATGATATTTTATATTCTAGATAGGTTGAGTGTCTTGAAATTTTCTGGCCCAGGTCTGTAATATTTTCTATTAAAATGTTATTTGTATAGTCCTTTGTATTTGTCCTGTTAACTCCCTTTAAACCTGCATATGAGTCAGGCCACAATTCTCAGGAAGCATTTATTGATTAGATCTTTATCCAAATATCACAGCATTTCTTGACTCTTTTCAGGGCATCTGACTATAATTACACTTGGAAATTGTTTTTTCATGCTTTCCTTTGTCTGATATAATTTCTTCAAACACAAGTATTTAGGAAGCAGTTGGGTTTTCTTTTGTTATTTATGTTGCAAATCCAAGCTCCAGCTCAATGAATAATTGCTAATAGTTGCTTAATAAATATTTACTGAAATCATTAAAAAAAAAAATCTACCACCCAAGGGCATATCCAATTAACTAATAGCATTCGAGTTCTGAGACAAGAGGTTGTGAGATTGTCTTAACTGTGAGAATTACTTCTCCACTTACAGAAGTCTTGTCCCAAATATTTTTAAGTTTAAAAAACTCATGCTTGTCTTATCAACTTTTGTATTATTACTCAGGTCCTTAATAGTATAATCAATACAGCATATACAGTTTCCCTTTTTGAGTTAAGATTTTATTCCATTTTTTTAACTTCTTCCACGCTTCATGGAAAAGCATAGTTTTTTCTAACAGACATAATACTCCTAAAGTGTATGTTCTATTTAGATAAAAGTATGCAAGAATGCTTCTTCATGACCATGTTAAAAAAAAAAATAGCTACTTTTTCATGAATGACACATTCTTTCCATGGTACAGTACAGCTATGGATATGTGTTTTAAGAAAGAGCATGTGATTCAATTGATATACTGTGTTTAGTCAATGGATATGGTCAATAGATTTAGCACAGACCTGACATATAGCACTCCTTGATTTGGCTTATTTATAAGTATCCCACACAACTGTGTATTCTCCTTCCTCCCAAAGATGTTATATTCAGAACTACAGAGCAAAATTCATTTGATGGTAGAACTTGCAATTTTCTCTTGTCCTGAATACAAAATGTAAAATATAATATTGCTATTTTGTATCTCCCACCCATTTCATTGTGTAAGGCCTAATGTACTTCCATAACTTCAATTTTTAAAGAAATAATTGTTAGAACAATAAGGTTCTGTCATGCTGTTTAAGACGTTAGGTAAGTTCGTAGATTGATTTAACTGTCTTTAACTATTAACATAGTGATACAATTAATACAACTGTGTGTAAAACTACAGTGTATGTTTACCGAAACATGAATTAAACTTACCAGAATAAGATATAGCTGGAAGTTAATACATATTTGAAAAAGTACTCAAATAAATGTACTGATAAAGTTTTGGAAATTTCTATCCTTGTTCTCTACAGTTAAATCCTGTATAAATGTCATCAGATGTAACGCTGAGTTTTTCTTGGCAATATATTTCTAAGGAAAATCATAGCATGTCCTAACAAAGTATACATCAAAAGCTTTGAAAGACATTGAATCGGGGCAAAGTACATTTCAGAACGGTTGGCCAAGATGCAACCTATATTCACATTAGACTACAGAATCCTTAATTGAAATCCAATTGATTTTTTAAGTCTTTCCAATTTATACACTGCCCAGTGACTAGTCATATCTGTAGATGAGTTTGCATTAGATACATTATATTTTTGGCTTTTCAACAAATGTAGATCGATATTAGAAAATATGTCTATTAAAAATGTATTTGTTGTTCAACTGTCATGTGGAATAGTGATTTTATGCTTACACATTTTTACCTTGTGCTTAGAAAAAGTCAAATGCCTAATGGAATTTTCTTCATATACTGTAAAATTATAACTCAGAGAACGTGAATAAAGGAAAATGTGATAGTACCTTTCTAAGCACAACCTATGTTATATTTATTATAAAACAGAACTAATTTAAAATCTATTTTCAGTGAGAATTTTGAATTTATTATGAAAAATTGTAATTTAACTGTTTAATTTTAATCACTTTTGTGGTCAAGTTAATTGGTAAAACAGGTACAACAATAAACATATTTGTGAGAAACAATTCAGTAGAAAATTGTTATATAAATTGCCAACATTAAAGGAAATAATCCTACTATATTGACTGAGGGAAAGTTCTCAGGGTGAAGGATATGAAGGGCTTAAAATACCTCACTGAGCTTGAAGATTAATTTCTGTTAAAAATATTTTGGGGTTTCTCAGATTGGGAAGTCAGAGATAGCCTTAGATTTACTTGCTCATTGGAAATTCCTTTGAGAATATGTGAAAAATATATCCTAGCTAGAACTGTCTGGGAAAGACTAAATGAAATAGAAGTTCACATAAAAAAATGCTTAATAGGATATACTTTTAGAGCAACAACTATAAGAGAATGAAGGGAAAATAAGTAGGTAATAAAAAACTTGGCATTGTCATGTCATTAAAAAAGTTCAGCCTAGTCCGTAAGGGACAAGGAGACTGTATAGTTTTAGCACATGAAGAGATCTGCTCTACGAGGATCCTAAGTCATTAGTGTGTGCCTTGTTACCAACAGAAGGAAGACTTTGAGTGAGGTGGCTCACTTCTGCTGTGTAGAATATTGAACAGAAACTTAGATGAAAATGTTTCTTTCCAATGAGCAGAAGAATAGTTTTGAAGGAGGGTTAGGTGGCACCTGGTATAATGTAAATTCCAGGATATTCTTCCTAGTTGTTCAGTTGGTTTTAAGATCCAGGCCCTGATTTACGCTACTGTCCACAGTTTCCATGTGGTAATGAGTAATGAATAGCTTTTTTAGTTTGTACATACTTATCTTAGTTACTTTTCTCTCATTGCTGAGACAAATATTCAACACTCAAAATGAAGGAAGGAAAGATTTATTCGGCTCACAGTCACTAGAAGTTTCAGTTCATATTTGACTGGCTCCAAGTCTGAGTGGAACAGGGCAGGGAATATCCAGTTCGTGGTGGCAGGATAGCAACAAATGGTGACAGAGGCAACTGACCAACCAGGACAACAGAGAACAATAGAGAGAGTTTTCGTCCATGTCTACTTTTCTGTCTCTCTAATGTCTGCATTTTTGCCCACAATGAAATCTTCTCGAGGAGAGAGTGTTACTTTTATGTTTTAAGATACAATAAGCCACGTAGTCAGAACAGGTTGTTCAGGTCCTATAATCAGTGGAGTGATATGAAGTATTGCCCTCAAGTGTGTGTTATGTGGACAAGTGAAGGAGATCACAAGCCATACGACATGATGTCCTGTTATACAAACTCTGTAGAAGAAAGGCCCTAGTAATGTGGAGATCAGTATAAACTGAAGCTCAGTGGCCCCCTTACAACTCATGGTAGGGTTCCTTCCCTGATTTTTCTCCGCACAACTACTTGACAGAACAGTTTGCTAGTGATTGTTAGCTCAGATAGCTCAGCTGACTAAAGTACCTGCTTACACAGGCACAGGTGTGGAGTTTGATCCCATGTGTGCCATGCTGGCCCTGCCCGAGGGGCATGCTGAGAGGCTAACTGAGACTGGGCATGGTGGTGTGCATATGTAATCCTAGTACTTGGGAGGATGAAACTATGATGATCACTACAAGTCCAATCCAGGTAGTGAGACCCCATACTAAATATATAAAAAGAAAACAAATTTCTGGAGATTTTCACTGAACATCAAATCATCCTAACAAAATGGTTTAAGATAAAAAAATATCTGGAATAGTTTCTAAAGATTCTGATCAATTATTTTTTCAACAACATTTACTATATTGCATAAAATTGTCTTCAAATTAGTTGTGTTGATTACCCTATAGAAGCACACAAAATTGGTTCAAAAAAAAAGGTATAAGAAATTTAAAAGGAAAAATGTTTTTCGGCATCAATCTGCTCTGCTTTGTAGACCAGAAGAAATCAGCAATACAATTATCCAAGCCATCCTGCAGACGTACCCGAAGTTGGAGTGCAACTCTGTAACAATTTTAATAATTTTTTGTTGTCTATGAAGTCAGGTAATAGAAATGTTTTGATAATTTTCAGAAGGGATTCATAAAGGGCAATCAGATGCTTACAAAATTTTGGGAGGGTTACCATAACGATCTCCATTTTACTTCTGGGAATAACAAAATAACACTGAAAAGCTAGACTTTCAAAGAAGCTGACTTACCTGTCATGGGTAGAGTGTTAGGGAAGTAAGAAATCTCCACCAACGTACATGCCAGCCAAATGGTCAGACCACCCAGTTGGCACTAAAAATGTATGGATAAGTCATGAGGACATCTAGCTGTTAACTGAAAACTCTGGAAAAAATTAAAACACTATATGTAGCAGAAACAGGGAAACATCCACTATAGCTCCTGTGGTTTGTGATATGCTTTCTCTTCATTCAAACTAATAAATGGTTTCAGTGCCATGCTGAGACGCACCTGTATTTCTTAAGTGTATAAAATAAGTTCCTGACATAAACTACTGAGTCACGAATTTTCACAGGATACAGGCAGACTTTGCATTAGGAACATTTGTAGGTGGTAACAAACTGGAAGCAGGTCATGTATTTGTTGGATATTTCTATAGTTGTTCTGCAGTGCATTTACTATTCTAAAAAGTAAAATAGCTGATTTACTATATTTTTGTGTTTGGGCTTTTTTTTTTTTTCCACAACGGAATGAGCAAAACGAAACTACAGTATCACCTGCTTTCATGAATGGCTCTGTTCCCCTCTCTGACATGGTCATGACTTCTTCTGGTTGAGACCACGGTCACAGAACATGTGTACAGACTTGCTGTGAAGACTTTTGTGTGCTTTTTAGAACATATAGAACTGTAATGAAAGTGCAGAGCAAAGAAGGTGCAGAACAATATGGAAAAAAATATTTTGAGGAAAATAATCAATGACATGAAGAAAAAAATTTCAGAAAAGCATTAGCTCAGTATTCAGGTTATTACTGAGGCAATTGCTCAGTAGAATAAGTGCTTGCCTGGCAAATGCAAGGACCTGAGTTCAATCCCTGGTTCTGGGAAAAAAAAAAAAAATCATGTTACTGATCTGCCTTCACTACACAAGCCTGAAGTTGACAATTCCAACTATTTTGATGAATAAACACGCCATCAAAGGTGCTGAAGTTCCAAAAGGAATAAGAATCTTAAGCAAGTGAAGGATACAAGTGCTGGAAGAGCAGAAAAAACATCTGATAGTGTGGTTGAATGAGAAATGCTGTCAGGTGATAGGGTAAAGTTGATCAAATTATGATTTGTGAACAAAGCCAGAAATTTTCAGTGCTTTACGTTAGGAAAGAAAATTTCTTTTTAAGTTCAACAACTGATAAATTTAAAGCCAGTGTAGAAAGACTGGACATGGTATTGATGCAGGAAGAAAAAACTGATCTGGAGTAGATGAGCTCTGACAAGGTACCTCCAAATGATATGGGGAAAACTGATCTCCTAACCTGAAAAGTACCTGGGACAAGCTGGTGTTCTCTAAAACTGAAGAATGAATTTTAGGAATAAACTGAGGTAATGAGCAGAACACATTTATTGAAGGAAAGAAAGCTCCTATCCGAGGGAGGAACCTGAGTGGGTGGTCCTCCAAAGCTGTCTCTTCCAGGGACTGTTATAGTGCAAATCCATGGGGTGGGCAGGTTTAAGGTGGAAACCACGGAAACTGGCTTAGGTGGGCAGAAGGTGGGACAAAACTATGGTCAACCAATGAGGTTACAAGCACCATTACTCAGGTGAAATTGATTAAAGCCAATACTGAAAGGGGAAGGGTGTCATTGTAGCAAGCGTGCATGAATATGGAACAGGGTCTTTTCCTGTTGGGGGTTGAGTTACTGACTCATTTAGACTCTTTTAAGGTGATTGATACCTATTTAGAACACCAATCCTGATGGGCATTCCTAGGGAAGTATGTGGCTATATTTGTTTATTCTTTTGTCTTGAGGTCTGGCCCACAGCAGGGGTGTCTGCCTCTTGTAAAGCTGTATTATTACCTTCTCTTTCATCTTGTCTCCTTCAGGGCCTGGCCCTGTCTGACTGCCTATCATATTTTTATCTAACTCAGCTGCCTACAACAGTATTACAGATGTAACCCAGATGTAATCTCAACACTGGTGAAGCTGAAAATAGGAAGATCATTATGAGTCTAAGCTGCATAGTAAGACCCGGTACCAAAAACATAAAAAAGTAAAAAAAAATAAAGCCAATATAGAGTGCATATTATACAGGATTACCTCTAAATGGTAGAAAGAAATTATTATAATTCCCACCATGTTAGCTGTCTGATATGCAGAGTTTGTTTGTATTCCCCAAGATCAAAGAATCAATTCTAAAAACCAAAGGAGGTTAAAAGTATATAGTATTTTTAAGGTGGAGTAATGTCTTCCTAAGAAAGACTCAGAAAGTGATTTCAGAACCAAGAAAGTACATTGTCAAGGACCCCATATTCTAAAGGATGCTTTATAGACCAAAATCACAAGGTGGGTATAAAATCATGATGTGAGTGTAAGGTGAGACAAAGCTATGATCACCCGGTAAATCTACAAGTGCAGTCACTTAGGAAGTATTTATCCAGTGATTACAACATTAGGAAGTATTTATCCCGTGTGGAAGCAAGTCATGTAACAAGCGCATAGGGGAAGGACAAGAATCTTTTCTTAGAAGGGATGGGTCACGGAGGTCTTGGTCCCCCATCGAGATAACTAAAGCCTATTTTTTGGTTTTATTTTGCTATTTTGAGACAGGGTCTCATTATGCTGTTCAGATTGGTCCTGAGCTCACTGTTTAGTTGGCAAAAGCTAGCCTTGCGTTTACAGCAATCCTCTTTCCTCAGCCTCCTGAGCAGTGGGATTAAAGGAATGTACCACCACATCACAGCTACAGATATCTATTTGTAGTATCATTGATTATGGTTTATCATTTAAGAAAGTATGTAGGTGTAGTCACTTCATCTTTGGAGGCCTGGACTTCAAAGAATTTACCTCCACCCAGACTGGTAATATGTTCTAATCTTCTGCACTGACTCCTTTAAGGGCACACCCTTATTTGGCTGCCTATATTTCTGCCTAATTTAGCTGTCGATAACAATGTGGTAACTTTTGTAGAGGAAGTGGCATGCATAGTTTGGTGGTGAGCCCTGAAGTTCTGAGAAGACTGCTTCAGGAGCCTACAAGAAAGAATTCTCAGAGATAATGAAGGCAGAGGCATATGTTGCTCAGTCTGTGTCCAATTGTGATGAAACGAGGCTTTTCTGAAAGATTTTGAATAGAACATGGGAGGAAAAAGGACTGCTGATGCATAGCCCCACAAAGGACAGATTGACTCTTTCTATGTGTACACAAGTTCTGATCTAAAGAGTAAACTACCGCTGGTGGGCCATTCCCAGACTGCTAAAAAACAGAGTGTCAGCAAGGCCAGACTGCCTGTCATGTGGAGTGACGATGTGAAAGTTTGGGTCACAGGGCAACTGTTCATGGAATGACTGCATAATCCTCTCTTTTAGGAATAGGGGGTCCTATTCTTAGAGAAAGAGGATAAAGGCCTCATTGAGCTTTATTAAAAATGTGCCACCTGCCAGGCATGGTGGCACATTCCTGTAATCCCAGCACTTGGGAGGCCGAGGAAGGAGGATTGGTGTGAATTTGAGACCAGCCTGGGCTACAAAAGTGAGTTCAAGGCCAGTCTGAACTGCATAGTGAAACCCTGTCTCAAGAAAAACAAAAGAAAAAGAAAGTTGTAACAATAGGTACCCTCTGCCTCTGTAGTCAGAATCCAGCTATTAGCCGGGCGTGGTGGCTCATGCCTGTAATCCCAGCACTCGGGAGGCTGAGGCAGGAGGATTGGTGTGAGTTCGAGACCAACCTGGGCTACAAAAGTGAGCTCAAGACCAGCCTCAACTGCATAGCAAGACCCTGTCTCAAAAAGACAAAAAAAAAAAAAAAAAAAGAATCCAGCTATTAGAAAGACAGAAGCAAAGAAACTATGTTCTAGCATGTCCTCGTAGCATAATTAACAGAAGAATCATACATAAGAATAAGTAGCGTGAATAACATAATCCTCTTTAGCCTTTTAAGCTTAAACTATCTTTCCATAAGACATCTCCCTACTCACAGAGGAAAGTCATGGCCAGAAGAAATCCATGTTATGGTGACAGGCAAGCCAGGGAGCCAGTTAGAGTCAAGGAATCTACATGGGAAAAGGTATCAACAAAAGATGTTGCAGACAAGAAATACAGGAATACTTCATATTTGAGTATTCCATACTCACCCAGAGAAGCTACCCACCATGTCTCTTTTAACCCTTATACCCATACTTTCAAATAAATTGCCTTCTTTTATTTTGAACTCTGCTTTTTTATTTCTGCTGACATTGGGTTTAGGATGACTGGAAACTGCACATTCTAGCCACAGCTGTGCCATAGTGTGGCATATTGTGGCCTGGTGTTCACCCTTGTCTTGATATTACAGTGTTAATAAATACCTTTCTGACAAACAGTTGCCTGAAAGATAGTGCACCATCCAGCCTTGATCAGTGCTATGAATGTTGTGTGTGATTTCATAAAGGTCAAGTCCTCCTCCCACATCATGATACCTTATCTGCAGCCCTTGAACCAGTCAGTAGTGTGCAACTATAAGAAACTATATACAAAGATGCTCTTACCCAACTATTTTCTTATTATTGAGGAGATGTCCTTGACTCTGAGAGTTAGGAAAGAAACATTTTAATGTCTTTCACTGCATCAACTTCATTGACATATAATGAGGTGATGTCACATTCTGGACTTTAAAGTTAGGCTGGAGGAAATTATACCAAAATGCATTACTAAACATGATCTGAAGGGTCTCTTGCACAGTTGATAAGAAGACTGTGTCCATGGACCGGAGAAAAGATCTGGATGTTGATGGTACAGACATAGAGAAGTTTGTTAAGGGACATAACAAGGATGGATCTAACAATAAAAGAACTTGCTGAATCCAAAGTGAGCAACAGAAGATGATGGGAGAACCGTCCACTAAGGAAAGAAAGACAGGAGGTGGACAGTGATGCAGTAATATCTAATGTGGAAAAATGAAGTAAACACCAGAATTTCTCTGAGAAGTATTACCCCAAATTAGCTGCAGTGAACAGATATCAAATCTTAGGAGCAGTAAGGTGATGTCTCATTTATGGAGGGTTATGGAGAAAAGGAAAAGGCATGCAATATTGGGCAGAATTTTTATCAAAATTGACCTGAGTGTAAAAGACAAAGAAGAGAGGAAAGCCAAGAAATAGATCTCCCCATTGCCTTTATGGAAAGGGCCTTAAATTAGTGTTTTCTGTCTTCATTCTGTACTATAGTTTGCTTTATATCTTGTTGTTAAAATTCATATGGTTCAGAATGGATTAACCTTAATTACCTTGAGCCTCATGGATAAATTTGGTTTGTTACCAGAATTATGCAATGAATTAAGTTTGTGAACAGAGGCATCACTGTATTCTATGCATGGTTATGTTCCTTCAGGAACCTCCTTGAACTTCGTCTAGTGACATATCCACTTGCAGAAGACAAGACTTCTGTATAACTCAAGGTGAAAGAAGATGAATAAAAATGCCTTAATTTCTAGACTACATTGAGAAAACCATGAATTTCTATCATCTGCTAAATACCCCAAAGTTATCTGCAGCAGGGAACCTCATAAAACCACAAACTGAGAGGGCATATTATCCGGAGGCATTAGAATTAAGCTCTGAAACGTCCGTCAAAACTCTCATGTATTTGGAATGGATGCTACATTCATCAGGTGTGTGATCCTTTGTTGAGGTCGTAAATGAATGTGCTCTTTGGAGATAATGCCTGGCCAGAGAGGTTGCTCTCTGGATCCATTACTGAAAGGACATAATTTTGTCCTGGTTCCTCCCTTCTTTTTCTGCTTCCTGGCTGCCACGATGCCGCCTTATCCATCTTGATACTGACCATAGACTGAATCCTCTGATCAGTGACTAAGCTACTCCTTTCTCCCTTTAAGTTGTGAACGCTGGGTATTGTGTCACAGTGTGAAGGGAAAGTAACTCCTAACCTGATATCAGATGTCCTGAGTTTGTCACTCCATAAACATTTTTTAAAAAGTGAATTTCAAGGTTCATAAAGGTTAAGCCTTAGAAAGCTATTGAGAAGGAGGAGGGATCCAGAAAGTGGGTTGCTCTGTATCAAAGGCAATTTCTAAAAGAAACATTTCACTGTGCATAAGTGTGGGTCAAGTGACAATCAACCTACAAGTATAAGCACTTAGCTACTATTGATCTAATAGGGAAAGACATCATGGAGGAGGGATATATGGGAGGAACAAAGGCATTCTGAAAAGGAATGGGTACAAATGTTCTTCTTGTCTACCTATGCATCTGCTGCCTATTTGGGTTCATAGAACCAGGTGATGCTAATTACAGTACAATATCAAGTTGCTGTATATCTCCAGAGAGCCTCAGAGGCCTGGCTCTTGCATCTCCATTTTGAGGCCTAGGCCTACAGGTTTTCTTCCAGCCAAATATTTGATATCTTCATACTTTGGGATGATTTCTTCAAGGGCTCAGTCTCTGACTTCCTATTGATTTCTATCCAACTGAATAATACCATAAATAAGAAACTTGATTAATACAGAAAATTCACACCATAAAAGTGAAGTCATTGCTGTGCCTACACTTGGTCATGTAGTTTGGAGCTTTTGGATAACTTTATGAGAATTTGAAAAGTTTTGGATAAATAGAGCAGAAATGCTCTTAAATGTTGTAATCAGAGTTTGTTAGACAATTCCGGTCAGACCTCAGAAAATTAGGATGTTAATAAAAATGTGGACGGTAAAGGCTGGGCTCATGAGATTTGAAGTAGAGCCACAACCTGCTGAAAATCGGCTACTGGACATGTATTTACTTTTTGACAAAGAACCTATCTATGTTTTTCCTATCTCCTAAGACTTTGTGTGAGCTTGAATTTAAAAGTGATGAACTGATTAATGCAGTGGAGAAAACTTGAGGGCTTCTTAACATCTAAGCTGTGGCACAGATACTGCTAGCTGGGTTTAGCTGGACTTTTAATGAAAACCAGGAGCAAAAAGCTGAGTCAAGTAATGCAAAGCTTCACCATAAAGGCAGTTTCTATACAGTTGTAGCACAAAGGTGTGAAGACTGAAATTATTAGCATTGAAAGAATTCACTGACTTTGCAACAGAATAATAAGAAAGTTGCCATGAAGGCATAATAGGAACCAGTTAGACAAAAGCATCATGACCCCAAAGATAGAAAAGGATACCTCAACAAGTGAGCCCAGGGTGCCAAGCTCATTTAGGTATATACAGAATTCAACCACCCCAACTTCAGTCACCCACTGACATTCAAAATCTATTATAGCTGTGATCAAACAACACCAGTGTACTGCTGGAATTGTTGGAAAACTTTGGTATTATCCATGTGAATCATTTTTCAGGCATACAAAAGGAATAAATCGTGGCATGAATGATGCCACCCAGATTTTAGAGGGAAGATTGACAGGCCAAGAAAAGAACTACTGAACATCTAGTGAATGAAGCTGTGGCAATATGATAAAGATTCAGTAAAGAACTCAGGGAATTTAAATACAAGATTGTACTTTAAACTTTTCTCTTTTGCTGTGCCAAAATTCTCCAAAATTAAGAAAGAAAAAGGCTTACTTAGCTTATAGTTTGTGCAGCTTTCAGTGCATAATCAGCCGGCAGAATGACATGGCATAGGAGCAACACTTGAAGGTGGCAGAAGACAGCAAAAGAAGCAAGACCAAAAGGGGGCTGAGCAAGACTTTTTTTTTCTCCCTTATAAAATACCTAGCTATGTGTCCCTAGATCTCCATGTTCTTCTCTTCTGGAAGCTCAGAATATTTACAGAATGAAGATCCCAGGCTCCTTCTGAGACACTTAAACTTCTACACTTTTCAGCTTCTCAACTTCATATATTGTATCAAACATTATAGTGCATCCCTTGTCAATTTGGAATTAGACATTTCGTTTTCTTATCATTTCATAACTTGAACATTTTCACACGGGTTTAAAAATCCTTAAGAACTATTATTAAGTCTATCAGTATTATATCACATTAGCACCACAATATTCCACCACTGTCCCCCAAAAGGCGCATACATATCCTTTATGCAAAAGACATTTAGTTGATTTATAAGAATTTCCAATGTCCTAACAGCTTCAGCTTTGCTAAAAAGTGCAAGTTCAAAGTTTCCTCTAATACTTAAGGCAAACTCTTACTTGCAAACACTTGTATAACTATAAACAAAGTTATACATTTTCACCATTCAATGACAGAAGAGAAACATTTTCAGTTAGATAGTTACAAATAAAATTACACAAATGACTGTGAGTAAAGGAAGGCCAAAATCAAGCAGGGCAGGCTCAGTAGAATAAGTGCTTGCCTGCCAAGTGCAAGGTTCTGAGTTCAATCTCCACTAGGTCCAAAAATAAAATAAAATATAAACAAATAAAAGAAAACAAAATCAAGTAGCATAAATATCAAGTCTAGTATTTCTATTACCAGCATTTTGAATTCGGAAGAAATCTGTGGTAAACTATAAGTGCCAAAGGGAACAATCCCATGCTGTGGTCCTTTTAGTGGCTGTATTTCCCTTGGCTTCTCCCTTGTATCTGCTTTGCTCCCTATTTTTACCTTTCCTTAGATCATCCATATTCCTGGCATTTACAAACTTCTGGAGTCTTGATTATACCTTAAGCTTCTCATTCACAGATTCATACACTGACTTCTCAGGGGCACACTTCCTGGCTTCCTACACCTTCTGAGATTAAGATGGAAGCCTAATGTGTTAATTTTTAATTTTTTATTTATTTGGTACAGGGTCTTGCTACACAGCTTAGACTCTAGTGATCCTCCTGTACCTGCCTCCCCAGAACTGGGATTACAAGTGTGAAACACCATGCCCAGTTTCAGAGCTGGGACAATGTGCCTGTAGTTCTGTAGCTAGCACATCATGAGGTTCTAGAGATTGACCTCAGGTCGTTGCGCTTGCCAGACAGGTACACAAACTGCTGAGCTAACTCCACAGATGATGGAAGCCTTCTTAACATGACAACTCTTACACTTTGCATGCTCCTGAAGCCAGCATCACATGAATTCTACTAAGGTCTGCTGCAACCAGAGCAGAAACTAGGCTTTCCTAACTCTTGGCTGGAGGGGTAAAGTGCCTGCATACCTGGACACTTAGAATCCTTTTCTGAGGAACAAATTCTCTACGTTTCTCCCATTTTAGAATTTGTTATAGCCACAACCATTCTGGAACATGGTGCTTAGAGGCTTTCTCCTCACAGCAAAGTCTTTCACCTTTGCAATTTTGAGACTGTAATGGATGGAAACTTGCTGCTTGTTGTGATGCCTTAAGGGCATCTTTTCATCTTTCTTTTTACTTCTCAGCAATGAAGATCTTAGCTGTACCTTTGCAGTCCGGAGCTTTACTGGAGCTTCCTTTTGGCTCAACTCATAACATTTTAAATCATCTTGCTATCTTCCTTGCTCTAGATTTTTGACATAGATATGGCTACAAACCCCCAACAATCAAATGCCAAAGCCTCATCATTCAACTGCCTTGAAATATATTCTATCATATTAATTAGTCTACCACCCTTAATCTCAGTCTCAGGCAAAGTCTCTGGACATGTGCAAAATGAAGACAAACTTTTTGCTAAGACATAACGTACGTCATCTATGGTATGACACTAAATGTAATTTTACTTTCCAGCAGATACTTCCTGAACTTAATCATTACTAGCAGTATTTCCAGTATTTCCGTCTTATGAATTCTGAAAAGAATTTCTTGTACAGAGCAGCCCAAGGCAGTGCAACTGTACTCCTTCAGGTGACATTACTGAATCCTTCGAAACTGTTCTGATAAGCTATTTTCAAAAGCTCTTAAACCACATAATCAGACACTATCGTCGTAAGTGCTCCACTTCTGGTACCAAATTATGTCTTGTCTATATTTTTGTCATTGCTGAGACAAAATTCCCTGACAGCAAAAGTTAAGAATTGAGAAGGTTTATTTTTTCTGGAGGTTTCAGTCCATAATCAGCTGTTTCCAAGGCAGGATCACATGACTCAGGTGCAACAGTTCATGGCAGCAGAAGACAGGAAAAGGAGAAAGAGAAAAAGGTGGCAAGTCTTTTGTTTTCATCTTTCGTTTCATTTCATCGTTTTCATCATATTTTATGCTGGCTCCGTTCTCAAACTATTTCCATGCCTGTCTCTTCCAGAAGCTTAGGACATTTACAAAGTGAGAAGTCTGGCCCCTGTTGCATCACATAGTTCAGCTTCCAGACTTCTAAGCTTCTCAAATTGATGCAATGAATCAATTATTGCACTGTTTTCAAATAAAACAAAATCAATGAGTAGAGTTAGTTCAAGGATGCAAGTATATGTACTGTAAGTAAGCAGGCCATTCTGGTAAGGTTAAGCAAAATCTGTCACCTATCCTGAACATGACGCTATAGGAAATAATGTTTGTCTTGTTAGGTTTTATACTTAATATGGTTTCATTCAAGTATATCACTATAATCCTCTTTTTAAGAATATTTACCTTGTGCCATTGTGTGGTGAAAGCATTTAATTTATTTCTCTTAAGTTTTATAGAGACTCACACCTAAGTTTTCCTAAAGTCTCAAAGGAGATATTAGATGTAGACGTTTCAGTGATGTTAGAACTGTTGGGACTTTGGCAACTCTTGAAAAGGGAATAAATGCATTTTTCATAATTAGAAGGAATTCATAATTTTTATAATTAGTATATTTTAATGAGGCTCAGAAGCAGAATGTGTGGTTTTGGTCCCTTTGGGATTTTGGAAGTTGATTGGAACATGGAGGAGTTTTATTCGTCAATAATTAATATAGAAGTGAGTTCATAACTTAAAAGCACTGTCGGGAGTTACAGTCTAGTCAGAGGAGACATGCCAGTAGGGGCATGCCCAGGAAATTGTGCATTCTTGCCCCTATTTCTTTGCTTCTCTGGAAGTCATGAGTTGAGCAGTTTTCATCTACTATGATGTTTGTGCTTTGGAGTCTGCTAACCAGGGAATGAATCTACTAAATTTACCAATAAATTAAACTCTACCCCTTTAAATTATGGGGGTCAGCTATGGCCTCTAAGCAATCAGAAAAATGGCTAATAAAAAGAGTAATTGATGGATTCATTAATAGATTCTAATAAAGAAAAAGAAATTAATACAAAGGTTTGGTAATTTTTAATGTGCATTCAGCTAGTCGGATAACTTAATGAACTCATGGATAATATGACATAAAGCCATAGCACGCAGAATTGTTCTTCAATGTCAGGTGTCCTATCAGTATTAAAGCTGATGCCCCTCTGTGTCATCTGATAAATGTAAAAATTCTGTTACCTCTGTTTATTCATAGTTCAAGATACCTTGAACATAGTATCTTCATCCCTATCAAAAGTTTATACATAAAATCCGTTGATAATAAATCTATCCAAGGGCTGGTGAGATAGCTCAGTGAATTAAAATGCTTGCTTAGGCAGATGCAGGGGCAGTGGTTCAATCAATCCAGAGGGTACACAGAGATGGCAACTGAGACTGGGTGTGGTTGCATGCTCCTGTAATCCCAACTCTTGGGAAGTTGAAGATAAAAGAATCCATACAATTGCGATTTCTGTAGTGAGACCCTGTAGTCCCTGTAGAACCTGCCCCCGCCAAAAAAAAAAAAAAAAAAAAAAAAAAAAAAAAAAAAAAAAAAAAAAAAAAAAAAAAAAAAAAAAAAAAAAAAAAAAAAAAAAAAAAACCCAACCAACCAAACAAAATGGAACTTTCCCACCCAGATCACAGGACTGGCATGCATGCATGTAGGAACTTTTGCCTGTGCACTGTGAGTGGAACTTCCTTGCACAGAGCCCCTACCTGATACTTCCTGTGGAACCCTGCAGCAAAATTCCCTGCAGAAAATCTGGGGGCCAGACCCTCCCACTTAATCCAGGAGCTAAGTATCTTGCCAGAGGAGTATAGTGGGCTCACTTACATGGGCTGTAGCAGGAAGAAATTGAGCATAGCAGCCAGACCATCCAGACAATGTGGAAAAGTTCAAATTTGGTAGATCTGGACCCAAATTTCAGTAGGTGCTAATGATATAGCTGCACTAAGGTTCTACACCAAAAGTCAGACGACACTGCTATACAAAATGACAAAGAGAAGGAGCAACATGCAATCTGAGGCACCGAGCCTACCCAGAACAAATTCAGATAACACTAGCATAGAAGAAAATGGGAATAACACAGATGAAATCTCTGAATTAAAAGCATCTGAATGATAGAAACAAATGCAGAAAGGTATAGAGGAATCAGATAGGAAATAACCCTAGAAGTAAAAAAAAAAATCTCTGAATTAATAGTATTTGAAGGAAATAAAATGCAGAAAAATATAAAAGTATAGAACAAATCACAACAGAAGTAACTTTTGAAGTGAAAAAAAAAAAGACATCTCTGAATTAGTACAATCTGAAGTAAAGGAACACTGCAGAATAATAGAGAGTAAAGCAGATGAGAAATAATCTCTGAAGTATAAAAGGAAAGGAAAATTGTAATGAAAGAATGGATAAATGCTTCTAAAGAAGACACTAATAAAAATTAGGGGAGAATAGAAAAATGATGGAATCATTGAATGAGCAATAGAGGCAATAATTAGATAACATGAAACAGGTTCAAAGAGATATACGGGACAATAAAATCTCAATCACAAGCTGGCTACACTGCAGGAATGAAAGTGAAGATAGAGTTTCAGATCTTGATAACACAGTCAAAGCCAGTGAAAAGATAACAAAGGATCTCTTAAACACAACTAGGATTCAGGAAAAAATAATTTAACATCTACAAGATGATGCAAAGATGAACAACATGAGACTAATAAGCATCAACAAGATAATCATATAAAAAGAATATTGGCAGAAGTAATAGTAGAAGTCATTCCAAATATGAGAAAACAATCTAACATTCATCTAAGTAAAGCAGATAGAACTCCACATAACATCAACCTAGATAAAAACACACTCACACATAAAATAGGCAAGATCCCAGAAATCCAGCAGAAGAATAACATACTGAAAGCCACTAGAGAAAAGAAAGGGGACACATTTAAATAAAAACCCATCAGAATAATGGCAGAGGTTAAGAAGAGCATGGAAAAGAGTGCATCAAGTCCTCCATGAAAACAAATTCCAGCACAAACTGCTATGCCCTGCAAAACTCCCTTTCAAGTATGAGGGAGAAGTGAAATACTAACATGACAAATAATAACTGAAGAATTACATGATGTCAAAGCCAACCCTACACAGACTACTAAAAGATATTTTAGAGAGGGAACAAAATGATCTGAACTCCATAAATGAGAACAGAAAGAACCCACCACATAGGGCAGCCAATTAAACACATGAGAAAAAGAGGTAAACAGTAGTAGGTAAATAGCATGCCAGTCATAAGTCAGTACATTTGAATTATAACCATCAATGTAAGTAGTTCTTTTAATTTTCCAATTAAAAGAAATAGAATGGCATACTGGATTAAGAAGCAAAATCCAAAAATAAACTGTATACAAGAAACACATTTAACTCATAAAGAAATTCACAGGCTGAAAGTTAAAGGATGGAAAATAATATTACATGACCCAGCACCTCAGAAAAAAGCAGGGGTAGTAATCCTGTTTGAAGACAGTGTGAACTTCAAGCCAAGATTGATGAAATGAGATAAATAATGTCACTATATACTGGTCAGGGGAAGAATTCAAGATGAAGAGGTAACACTCGTACCTATATACACATCCAACACAGGAGCATCCAGCTAAATAAGATAAATCTTAATGGACATAAAAAAATCTGATATCCAATACCCCAGTCTTAACAAGAGACCTTAACCCTCCTTTATCCCCAAAAGATAGGTCAAGCAGACAAAAAAATTAGCAAAGAAGTAGTAGAACTGAACCAGAACTTAGAATAACTGGATTTAAAAGACGTATGCAGAGTTTTCCACCCAACCGCTTCTGAATACACATTTTTTTCAGTTTCACATGGGACATTCTCTAAAATAGACCGCCTACTAGTACATAGGTCCAGCTTAACAATATGCAAGTAAAGAGAAATTATCCCATGCATATTATCTGACCATAGTGCAATGAAACATGAAATAAATGAAAAAGAAACCACAAAAAACCTAGAAATACATGGAAATTAAACAACACCCTCTTCAGCAACCATCAGCTTACAGATGAAATTAAACTATACCTATAATTTAATGAAAATTCAAACACAACCTACAGGAATTTATGGGACACAATTAAAGCAGTTCTTAGAAGGAAATTTATAGTTGTAAACTCACATATTACAAAAATAGAACACAAATAAATACTCTAATGCTGTACATAAACCATCTAAAAAAGGAAGAGCAAACCAAACACAAAGTCCAAAGACTGGAGGAAATTACAAGGATTAGAGCAGAAATTAATTCAATTGAGACAAAGAAAACAATATAAAAATTGATAAATCAAAAGGCTGGTTCTAGAAACATGGAAGTGGGTGTGGAGTGAGCCATCTGGTCCAGCAGATGGAGAAATTAGCATACAGAGAAATTATTTTGTCAGAGGTCAGAGCGAAGAATTGAAGGATGAGAGCATGAAGCTAAAAAAGTCTCAATTCTAGCCCATTGACTATGCAGCTTAGTGATCCAGGAAACAATGCTCAAAATGAGGACCAGAGCTCACCCATAGTGAACTACAGCCATCTTCAGAAACAATAGACTGGACTGATACTAAGACATACAAATATTGATTCCCTGATCAGAGTGTGCACCTCATTCCCAAGAATCCAGTGCTTCTTTCATGCCCCAAAGGGGCCTTGTGCTGCTCCACTACAGAAGAAACTTTAAGAAATGCTGTTTTGCTACCGTATTTTAGCTTGTGGTAGTCTCTGGGACCTTCTCTGCTCCATCATGAGCTCACCTCTAGGCCATTTACCTGGGACAAATATCTAAGAGAAACATGTTCAGTCCCAGTGCCTGTCCATTGCTTCAAGCAGTCCTATACACCTCCAAGCAACGAGTTAATGATCATCATGAAACTGGAAGAACAAGACGCCAGCACACCACATCCACCTGTATTACCACAGTGGTTGAACTGACAGGTGCCCGCCTCCACCTGTGCCTTCATGGCAGTGACAAGAATGACTTCTGGAGGCTAGTTGACTCTGCTGAAATCCAGCCTGTTGGAAACTGTGAGAAGAATGTAGGTATGCTGCAGCCTCCCTTGGGATTTCAGTTGAATGCCTCCTCCTGGTCTATGTTCCTTTTGAAGATGCTAAATGGAGCAGAGATGGCTCCCATCAAGATTTTCCACAAGGAGCCACCATCACCTTTCTACAGCTTCTTCAAAATGGGAATGAAGCTAGAAGCAGTGGACAGAAAGAACCCTGTGGGGTGGTGTTCCTAGACTGGCGATAAGCTACAATCTCCTGACAACAAAGAACCCATAGCCTGCAACTGATGTGAATGTTGAGAAGCCCAGCATCCACAGCAACACCAACAGTGTTTTGGAGCATCAACCAGGGCAGATGGGGCATAAACCAGGAAAGTAGCGAGGCCAAACACCCAAGACCCTTATGCCCCATCCAATCCGTAGCCCATCAAAGGCACCTGAACCTTTGAAATACCCAAAGAAGAGGGGTTCCAAACCTGGAAGTAAGAGGAAACCTCAGACTTTGCAAAACCTACTACCCACCTCACCAACAACCAGCACTCCTCAACTGGACACCAGCAGTGTTCCTCAAGATGCTGGCATCATCCCCAGATCAGCCATGCAGGCCCCCACAGTCTGTATTTACTTGAACAAGAACGGCAGCAGAGACCTCACTCGGATAAAACAAAGGTCCAGAAGCTGCCTGACCACTTTGGACCAGCTCGCGCTTCTGTGGTATTGCAGCAAGCAGTCTAAGCTTGCATCGACTATGCTTACCACCAGAAAACCATCTTCGACTTCCTCAAATAAGGCCATAGTGGTGAGGTCATCTCAGCCATGTTTGACCAGGAACAGCATACTCTCAACCTCCCAGCAGTCAACAGCATCACCTACATCCTCCGCTTCCTGAAAAAGCTGTGCCACAACCTTCATAGTGACAATCTGTTTGGCAACCAGCTCTTTACACAGATTCATTCATCAGTCGCTGTCACAGAATACAGCCACAGCCACGACAGGTGTCTACCAGGTGAAACATTTGTCCTTGGCAATAGTCTGCCTTGGCCCTCAGCAACACATTTAGACTCAATGGACTCTGCCTTGAGTCCTTCAAAACTTGTCAGCTCATCCCCAAATCTTTAAGCTCTTGGGTATCAGCCCCTTGCTTCCCTCCTGTAGTCTTCCACCAGACACTGCCTGAGCTGTGCACAGGCTATGTTCCAGAGGGGTATTAAAAGGATCAAATGGAAAAAGGGATATGGAATCACTTTGGAAGCCATATCATTCTCCAGACACATACCTGCAAAGCCAGGATCCCTATTGACTGAATGGCCAAGACCCCTCCTTGTGGACAGTATAGGATGTGATGCAGTTTGTCTGGGAGGCCAATCCTCAGCATGAACCCCATGCTGGCCTATTCTGCAAACATGAGATCAATGGCAAGGCCCGGCTGCTGCTGCACCATGTCATAATGCTAAAGTACATGGAGCTAAAGCTGGGGCAGCACTCAAGCTGTCCTTCCACAGTGACCAGCGGAAGCAGGGCAAGTTCTAAATAGAGGCATAGTGTAGACAACCCAGATGTCAGGCAGATGAGGAATTCTTTTTCCAGAAAGGAGGTCCACCAGCCTATTCACAGGTGCCTCAGTGGACTCTGGGCCACCCGAGGGCTCCAGGAGATTGTGTGGAGCCACCACTGTTTCTCCCCCTCCAATCATGGTATCTTTTTCCATGAAGGATGAAGGAGAGGAGAATGTCAGCCCAGGGACAGAGCTACTATTCCCCTCAAAACTGAGTGGCAGAGTTCCCCTCTATTTATTTCTCAGGCCTGCTTGGCCTCTTACCCAGTGTTTAGACTGAGCATCTTCTAAGTTCAGGAAGAAGAGGCCAGCCCATGGGGCTGCAGAAGATCCATACCCAGGCCCCACACCACTTCCTGGGCTTGGTGTGGCATCCTAACACCTCCCAGCTCCTGCCTTCTCACCAGGTCCCACACTTCCAACTCATGGTGCTAACCTCTACCTTTAGAAAAAGTGCATCTTCTCTTCCTGCTAATTTATTGCTTCTGGCACATGGACTAACTCTTTGGTTATTGCTCCTCTTGTACCAGACTCTTGAGTTTTGGGAGGAGGGAGACCATGCTGCCCTAGTCCCAGAGAAACTCTCTAGATAGATTGGTCTCTCTTCAGTGGATACAGCTCTAGGGTGCTTTCTTTTTTCAAATGGACAGACCTGAATGCTTTGCATGGGAGGATAGGGTTTTGTCATTTTCCCCCACTGGGCTCTTTGTAGCCCAAGGCCCATGTACAGATGGTAGCAGTCTTTACACTGTCCCTACTTCTGCTTCTAGCCCTGGAAAGAGATGCTGCAGAGAATTGGGCCTAGTGATTTTAGACTAAGCAGGCTCTAAGGTTGGGCATGGAATGTTTTCCACCTGGAGTGGCTCCCTTCTTCCTCCGGCTGTGTGCTTACAAGCAAGCAAGTCAGTAGTGCAGCTGCTCCTGTAGCTATCTGAACTTATTTTATGTCAATTTGTTTATAAATAAGAACCAAAACAGATGATAAAAAAGTTTGCTCTTTAAAAGATTAAATAAAATTAATAAGCCCCTAGATAACCTGATCAAAAAGAAGAAAAAACTCAAATTCAAGCAAAAAGGAATAAAAAGGGTGCAATAATTACAGACCTACTGGGGATTCAACAGACAATTAAAAGCTAGTTTCAGAAGCTTTACTCTCACAGAATTGAAGAAACAGGTTAAATGGACAGATTCCTACAAAGATACAATTTGCCAAAACTGAATCAAGAGGGTATAAGAACCCTCACAATGAAATACAAAATGTAATAATAATAATAATAATAATAATAATAATAATAATAATAATAATAATAAAATATACCAACAAAGAGAAGTCCAGATCCTTATGGATTCACCACTGAATTCTATAAGAAATTTCCAGAAGATATAATCCCAATACTCCTCAAACTCTTGATGACATTGAAAAAGAAATAATCCTCCAAAAATCATTCCTGGAGCAAATATCATATGGATACAAAAACCAGTGAAAGGTACAACTAAAAATCACAACTACAGGCCAGTCGCTCCCATGAACATAGATGCAAAAATCCTCAAAAAATCCTTACAAATAGAAAACAGCAAATCATTAAGAAAATTATACACCATGTAAGATTCATCCATGAATGCAAGAATGGCTGAACATATGCAAATCCATAAATATAATACACTACATCAATAGATCCAAATCCAAAAATGACATGATCATCTCAATTGATGCAGAAAGGGGTTTGACAAAGTGCATCACTCATTCATGCTCAAAGTCCTACAAAAAATTGAAATAAATAGCCTCTACATCAATCTGATAAAAGTCATCTATGACAATCCAATTGCTAACATAATTCTAATAGGGCAAAACTGAAGTCTTTTATACTCAGATCTGGGCACAAGACAAGGATGTCCTCTGTCACCACTCCTATTCAATATGCCACTGGAATAATTAGCTAGAGCTATTATACAAGAGAGAGAGAGAGAGAGAAATTCCTGAGTTAAAATAATACTACAAAGGAACTGTGATAAAATCAACATGGTATTGGCAAAAAATAAAAAATACAGCTGAGGACCAATAGATCAAAGTATGCAGAAATAAATACAAGTATATTCAGCCACATTATCTTTGACAAAGGATCCAAATATGTTTACTGGAAGAAAGATAGCCACTTTAACAAATGGTGCTGGAAAAATTAGATTTATATATGGCAAAAAATAGAGACCTGATTGACCCAGGGCTATTACCATGCACTAACCTAAAGTAAAAATTTATTAAATATCTAAATATTAAAAATAAACACTAAATATCTTGGAATAGAAAGTATGAAGGAATCGTAAAGACATTGGAGTTCATGAACAAAAATCAAAATGCAAGTGTAACACTTGAAAGAAATAACAAATTGAACCTCCTTTTGATGAGAAGATTGAACTTCCTGTTCCAGCCCAGACCCAAACCACACCACTGGGAGCCGAGCCCGTGTGCCCACCACGGGTAAGCCCCTTGTGCCCCTCTGCCCCGCCTCTGCGTTCCCGCGACTAACTTCCTGTTCCAGCCCAAACCCAAACCGCACCGCTGAGAGCCAAGCCCGCGCGCCCGCTGGGTCAAGATCCCTGGCCCGCCTTCCTTTCCCCAGCTCCCCCCCTTTTTTTCTTTCTTTTTTTTTTTTTTTAACCCCCTCCAGCCCAAGCTCCAGCATCGAACGCATCGAATAGCTCCTTTGGCAACCGATCTTGTCCACGAGCCTACCAGGACTATTCAATCCCAAAGCTCCACCTCCACCTACAGACCACATCCACCAGGATTCACAAAGGCTAGCAGCCAAAGTTCCAACACAGAGTCAGGAACTTTTGTAGAGGAACCAGATTGGAGTCTCCAGGCCAAAAGCCCATAGACACAGCATAACGCCACCAAAGTGCAGAGGTCGCTTCCATACAAAATGATAACAACAAGGAGTAGGAGGCAATCTCAGGACCCGTGCCCACCCTAACCAAATACAGAAGACACTATCATGGAAGAAAATGAAAATTATACAGATGAAACTTCTGAATTGGTAGCATCTGAGGCAGACACACAAGTGCAGAAACTTATAGAGCAACTAAGATCAGAGATAATATCTGAAGTAAAAAAAGAAATACATGAAGTGGAAAAACAGCTGGAGAAACGTATAGAGGACATCAGAGCAGAAATAATATCTAAAGTTGACAAAGACATGCCTAAATCAATAGCATCCCAAGTAGGGGAACAACTACACAAAAGTAGAAAGGAGAACAGAACAGAAATAATCTCTGTATTAGAGAGAAAGAAAGGATAACCATAATGACAGACTTCAACACTATTAAAGAAGACATCA
>PVJA010006072.1:0-75409 GCA_004027025.1 Myocastor coypus
GAGGGCCATGGCTACTGTTCTTCAGTGGTTGTTGTGGCAGAAGCAGTTCTACATGTTTTAGTTACCTGAACGTCAGATTGTTTGTTCATATTTGGGAAGTTTTCTGCTATTACTTCTGCTCATATTTTTTTTTATATCATTTGTATTGACTCCTTCATTTTCATTGATGCCTATTAGTCTTACGTTGTTCATCTTTGCTTCATCTTACAGATGTTGAATTATTTTTTTCTTGCATCCTAGTTGTTATTAAGAGATCTTTTCCTACCTCTTTACTAGCTGCAGTGGTGTCTTTAAGGTTTGAATTCACTTTCATTGAAACAGTTTTGCTAGTTTTTGATTGAGGTTTTAAGTTCCTGTATAGCACTTTGAATCTGCTACATACATTCTATTACTTTCATATATTGCTCATTCAAGGATTCCATCATTTTTGTATTCTCCTCTATTTTTTTATCATTGTCTTTACAAGCACTTAGTATTTCTTTTATTATAGGTATTATTTCTTTTTTTACATCAGAAATTATTTCTGATCTGATTTCCTCTATGCCTTTCAGCAGTTGTTTCTTTACTTCAGATGCTATTATTTCAGAAATTTCAGGTGCGTGATTTCCAAGTTGTTCTATGCTGTTGTCTCCTGTATTTGTTCTGGGTGGGCTCAGGGCCAGAGAGTGCATTTTGCTCCTTCTCTTTGTTATATTGTATAGCCCTGTCTTCTGACTTCTGGTGTAGAGCTTTGGTAGAGTTCTTACCTTAGCACTAGGTCCAGATCTACCAAGTTCAAAGTCGTCCAGGTGGGTGTGGCTTGGGTCTGGCTGCTGAGCTCCACTTCTTCCTGTTGCAGCACTTGGAGGCAAACCTGCTGTGCCACTCTGGCAAGATGTTCTGCTGCTAGATCAGCTGGGTGGGTCTTGTCTCCAGTCTCTCTGCAGGGAGTTCTGTAGCAGTTTTCTACACTGGGCATGCTGGGCATGGTTGCTGGGTGGAATGAGTTTCAGGCAGGCCCAGGGAGGTCTCACTCACATGCCGGGCCTGGTAGTTGGGTTGAATCTTGTATATGAAGACTTAATGGATCTCCAGAAGTAATGAATACTTGAAATACAACTCCACAATTTAAGGATTCAGTTTTATTAAGACAGTCAAGGAGCCAGGGAGATAGCTCCGTGGCACAAGCACCTGCCTGGCAAGTGCAAGGCCATGATTTCAAACCCCAGTCCCACCAAAAAGCAAAACAAACAAACAAACAAAAAGACAGTCAATAACTTTCACCTTGAAATGATTGCTTCATTCTTCCTTCTGGTAATGAAGTACTAGGGTTGGACAGATAGCTCAGTGGATTAAAGCACCTGCTTAGGCAGACAAAGGGAGCAGGGTTCGATCCCCAGTTTTCTGTGCTGACCCCATCCCTGAAGGCACACTGAGATGGTGATTAAGACTGGGCATGGTGACATGCACCTGTAATCCCAGCACTGGGGAGGCTGAAAACAGAAGGATCACTACAAGTCTGATCTGTGCAGTGAGACCTTATAGATCCTGTACTAAATACATTAAAAAAAAAAAAAAAAGAAAGAAAAAGAAAAACCCAGAAGTAGTACTTCTCAGTTGTCACTCACACTGAACAAAATATGTCAGTGGCAATTGTCAGCACAGGTACGAGCTGAACTCTGTTGCTTTCCCAAGCACAGACAACTCAGTATTAAACACGGATAATTTGGGCTGCTAGGCCACTTAAGGAGTAGAGTGGCTCCTTCCTCAGCCTTTCTTCTTACAAGTTATGAAGATTCAAAATGACAGCGTTCCAAATACAATGGACTCTTAACAATTATCTGTTATTTTCTTTCTTTGGATGTTCTCAAGTGACATGCTGTATTACCTAAAATATGGCAGAATAATTTAGGCTTTCCACTCTAAAACACACACTTTCCAGTTATCAGTGCTGCATGATAATCTTGTGTGTGTGGCATATGCACTACTTTACAGCACAACTTTGGCTCTAAACATACTGCACATGAGAAATTTTCCACTGTATATGCTATTAATACTATTAGTTATGAACCAAGCTCAGCCTTACTTGTCCTATTTCTTTTTAAAACTTGAAAGTACACCACGGAAATCATTAAAAATCTGCAACTGATTTCACTAGGATGCTTAGTAAACCTATAAAAAACTGAAATACTAAAATAGCTGTCCAACTAATTTAGTTATTGTAGCAATGGGCTCTTAAAGACTTTAGTAAATGAAAGGGAGTCATTCAGTGTTTCATGTCTTCATTATACTCTGTCCTAGGCACCACATAATTAATAGGTTAAGTAAATATGAAGTCAAAAGGGTCATCAGTTTTCATCATCATTACATAGGTGCCTGTAAATTACTGGGGTGGGACAATGTTGTTAATTTATTATTTTTATTGAGACTGAGTAGTATCCAGGTTTTTAAGTAATTAAGCAAGTTTATTGGTATCCATAGAGCTTGAAAGAACTCTGAAAGAAACAGAAACTGTGTTTCATTTGACAATGCAGATTCTGTGTTTTTTAATAGTGTTCAAAGATAAGCATGATTAAATGACCTTTATTCTGGCCTTTCTTGCAAGTGTAGGTGAAAGTACTGAACACATAGTTTGTATACAAACTACAAAACATTCTACAGTGGAAGCTTTATATATATAGCCTTTAACCCCAAATTTAGTTGGGAAAATTATTTCCACAACATCCCATTTTGAGATTCTGCAGTATGTAGAACCACATTAAAATATGTAAAACTAATGTTTAAACTGAGATAAATATTTGCTTATGCTACACAAATCAGTTCGGTAGTTATTTTGGTTACCTGTACAATTAGAAATGAGTTTACCAGCAGTTATAATTTATTCACGTATAAGCACGTGATCCTCTATACTCAATAACCATGGGGAGAATTTCATTTGGGTTCATATTTACAAAATGTTTGCATTCAGATGGTTGTCCTGATAATATTTCATTGGCAATCATGATGCCTGTAGAGTGTTCATAGGAGAACACATAGTGACACAGAGCCTTATACTGAAAACACCACATAGCTCGGATGCTTGGTGAGCAGCTGCTGGTGTGGATAGGGCATCTGGAGCTCTCCTGTAATTGGCCATAATCCATTTGAGGACAGGCAGTATTTTTTGCATCAATTCTGAAGCATATTGATTGCTGAGGATCCTTGGGGCTTACATATTTAAATGTAATAATGCTTGTCATGGACTAAGCACAGATCAACATAAAATGTGCCAGTGTTCATTCTCTTTTGAACATTTTAATTCTAATATCATTTATTTTAGGGTTAGGGTTAAGCATTTGATGAGAGTTCATGTGAGAGCACAGATAAAAATTTTAATATTGGTGACAACTAAAAAAATGTAGCAGCCGATCATATCTAGGATGTGGATAGTGTAATGGCCGATACAGTACATATGTTGCATATATTTCAAGTTGAGAAGTTTAGAAGGGTAACTAAGTGATTCAGGAGGGTATGAGAGTCCTCACTTTGTAAACATCCTGAGTCTGTGCTGGAGCACAGATGGTAGGAGTGCTGCACTAGTCCTAGGGCAGGTAGCCTACATATAAAGAAAGGATAGAGGCTTGCTCTCCCTCTCTTTTGCTCTTATTGTTTTTGATATCTTCTGCCACCTTGAACTATGTCCTTCACCATGTCACTCTGTCTTGGAGCCAGCTAACAGACTGAAACCTTCACAAATGAAATGAAGTTTTACTTCCCTAAGTCTGGGCATTGGGTATTTAGTCTCAGCAATGAGAGAGAAGTTACCAAGCCAGACATCTACAGCCATTACACAATAAAGTTAGTTTGATAGCTCTCTGTGGTCTCTTCTCTGGGAACTGGGAATTGAATCTGGACCTTTCTCACTGAGCTAAATCTCCAGTCCGTTTAACATATTTTTTATTTTGACACAGAATTTCACATGAAGTTGTTATATTTTCCACACTAGGCTCAACCTTGCAATCTTCTTATTTAGCCCCTGAGAAAGCTAGGATTACAGGCATACAGAACCATGCCCAGCTTTATTGCACTTTTAACTATAGAAAAGAGGAGTATAAAAAAAATGTAATGGCTTTTGTTGGACATAAGAGTTACTGTAGCTTTTTGATTTATGAAACTGGTTTGTGCCTGCCCCCATTAACACCAAGTGCTTTTAACCTCTTGGTATGCTGCAAAGCAAAAATAAGATTTCAATGTACATGTTTGTATTCGAAATTTCTATAACTGCTTTAGTTTTTTGGTCACTCTCGCCCAACCTCCACTTCTTTGAACAGAGGCAACATGTCTTCTCTTTGCATTTGCCTTGCAAACGCTGTGCATGTTGCATTAATCTTCATTGCTAAACATCCCACTTACTATCTAATAAAATATTAAGCACTGTCTCCATGGATCTTCCATTCTATATGGAAATGTCTTTGAAAGTAATAGCCAGGAAGGCATCTTCTGAGAAGCACACCCAAACAGCCCCTTGGGGTCTCCCATTACATTTAGAATGAAGCCTACATCATTTTCCATCCACTAATCCCAGGTAGTTTATCCTTTTCTTATTTGTCCCTTTCTTTGTTCCTTCTAAAATCACTGTGGCTTCACTGGACTCAAGTCAATTCTAAGGATAAGCCAGGCTCCTCCTCCCTGTCACTGGACTTTTACAGGCAAAAGTTCCTCTGCCTGTACTGTCTTTCTTTGCACTTTGTACACAGCTACTGCCTTTTCTGTTAGGTTTTGTCCCAAATGTCTTAAGTGTCACATAGATATGTATCTGTATACATGTGTATATGTGCATACATACAAACAGGTGTGCATTCTTTTTTCTGGGCTTTGTGATTGGTTCTCCTCTTGGCATCTACTGCAATCAAAACTTATCATTTGTCATGTGTCATGTGTGGTTGATTTTCTTTGTCTTGTCCCATTAGAACACAGCTCTATGGGGCCCGGCGGGATGGCTCAGTGGTCTAAAGCGCCTGCTTGGGAAATCTTCGGTGGCTTCAGGGACCACCATGCGATCCCTGGCACCACATGCTGTGCCAGCCCTGCCCTCGGGGCGGGCTGAGCCGGCCATAAAAATGAGTGAACAAAGGTTCTGAAAAAAAAAAAAAAAAAAAAGAACACAGCTCTACGATAGCAAGAAATATCTTGTTCATCAATGTTTCAAGTATAATCTCTGGAGTCTTTTTAGTAACTACTACACATTTAATGAATACAAATAAAAGTAACTATTTAACATGTCTAAAGTAGCACAATATGAAAATAAATGGTATGGTAGTAAATAGACTTAATTTTTTTACCCCACCCCCTTTGAAGCATCAATCAGGTAGATTTGGGATTCTGTCTACCTCGTTTTCCACGTTGTGAAGACAGGAAAAGCAAAGCTTGGTCCATATTTCTTTTGAGAGGAAAAAGACCTTTCCCTTTGAGAGGAAAATCCTCTTTTGAGGCGTTTTGAGAGGTAAAATAGAGATAATGGATGTGAGGTTCGTTAAAGTTTCTAAACATTATCTGAAAACGGGACGAAGTCACAATTCCATCTAAAGATACATAAATGAAAATTCAGTACAATAAGAGAACTTGGAAAAGTTTCGCCATATTTTATGTCGGGAAACATCGTTCTTATTTTTCTAACTCAAAGGAGGAAATGAAAGGGTTTATGAAAAGAGAACCCAAGACCATGGAAAAGATGGTTGCAGCGTGCAGCGTTTCAGTCCTGCAAGCTACATTTCAGAGTCCACCGGTAAGGGACAGACGGGCAAAACTGCGACGGTTGAATTCTCTTTACACAGAGGTGGGACGAATATAAAACAGCTCCGTCACAGTTAAAATAAGGAGAAAGGGGGAAACCAAGGCCACCTCGGTCGGCAGTCTCTCCTTTCTGTCACAATTCTCCTGATCCGATCTCGCGCCGCCACAAGTGATTAATTAGCTCTACGTGCAGCCTCGGCAACCAGCCCGGATGAGGATGGGGACATGCACGGAGAACTGGGAATACCCGACGTTGTAGCGATCCTGTTTACCCATGAGCAGTCTCGGGGATCCCCAGTTGTGGGTCAGCGGAAGAGCCGCAGCCTCAGACGCCCGCCGACCCTGCACCTGTACCCGGAGAAGTCCACGCACCTGCACGTGCGAGACCTCCCGAGCGTCCCCACCCGGACTAGCCTAGAGCCCCTCTCTGCGGGCTGGCTCCTCTCGGGGGAACTCGGGTTTCCCACGTTTTGTACCCTCCGCCCCGCGCAGCCCGCGCTGAGGTTCTGCAGAACTGGGCATGCCTAACAACCAGGGAGGACCTGGACTGCCTGGAAAAAGCCTTTGCACCTTCCCAGCACCCCGCCCCGCTGCAGCGCACGCCTGCCAGTCAGGCGATACGACGTGCGCCTGCAGCAATGAGGCCCCGCAGCCTTCGCATAAGTCCCGCCTCCCTCGAAAGTGCGCGAATGGGCGCACGGCGGGGGTGGGCCGCATCTCGTCCCGCCTCTCCAGTTAAGGGCCGCGCGCAAGGCGGGCTGCGCGAGCCGGCCAGGGCCGACGGCGAGGACGGGCGTGGGCGCGGGCCGCGCAGCCGACGGCGGGGACGGGCGCGGGCTCGGGCGCGGGCGCGGGAGCAGGCGGGCGCGGAAAAGCGCAGGCCTCGCGCGGGGGCGGAGCCGGCACTCGCTGCCCGCCGCCTGCGTCCCGAGCGCGCAGCCTCGCGCTGCCGCCCTCCCCGGGGACGGTCGGAGCGCGCGATGGCTGAGGAGAAATACCTGCCTGAACTGATGGCCGAGAAGGACAGCCTGGACCCCTCGTTCGTGCACGCCTCGCGCCTGCTGGCCGAAGGTAGGCGTCCTGTCGGGCCCGGCCGGTCGCCGCGCCTCGGGCCGGGGCTGCGACCTGTGGGACGGACGGCGACGGCGCTCCCTGCGCGGCGGGGCGGGCTCGGGCTGTGAGGTGCGCGGCGCAGAGTCGCCAGTGCAGGACGCCCAGCTGTGGCGGGCCGGGCCGGGCCGGGTCGGGCCGAACCGAGCCGAGCCGACGAGGTCCCGCGCGGGTCCTGAGGCGCGGGGTCCCGGCCCCTGCGCGGGCTGCGGCGGCCGCCCGTCGAGTCCGCCTCGGCCGCCCGTCTGCGTCGGTGCGCGGAGCCATCCGGAGCTGGAGGCTCGGCGCGCAGCGCCCGGAAGGTTGTCGGAGCAAAGCCGCGCACACGCGCAAACTTCTGTGTGGCAGCCACACGCACGGCCTCACGCCACGCAGCTCGGCGGATGCCCTCGCGCCGGACGCTCGCGGCGGCGGGGACGACCTGCGCGCACCTCTTGAATACAGCTGAGGAATTTTTGGATGAATGCTTCATTAATTATGAATTGCTCCGTCATCAATTTGGCCCCAGCGCAGTGTTCTGTAGCTTGGGTCGTTAAGGACACCTGGTACCCGGAGCAGAACCCAGAGTGACTTCCTCCTCTCGGGTTCCTCAACCTTAAAGTCATTTCTTGAGACTTACCTTACATGGGAGGAAAGCATTCTGGTATGCCATTTGTGATTCCTACGAATCACAATAAATAGTTTTATTTTAGCATCGTATTGATGGAGTGTTAATTATAATTTGCCTGCTGAACAATTAGGAAAATAGACGGTGGAACATGTAGAAGGACTAAAGTGTTTCCAAGGAAAAGGCTGATTTTGTAGATTAAATTGGGGAGTAAAATGCAATTATCTATACTACCCTGGAAAGGGAAAATAAATAGACACCAAAGTGGTAAGCTAGAGTTGATTACCAAAAAACTTCACCTACTTTTAAAGAAAAGACAGCAAAACGATGACTATTGAAAATCAGTAAGTTTCTAAATGGTTAAAATTATTAAGAATGGCTAAGAATGCAGTTATCGTCTCAAATAGTCCCGCTTCAGTATATTTTTCCAGACGTGCCTTTATTGACATTATAATGCTTTCATAGTGAGAAAAGTTCCAAATTGATTATTTTCTCTGACCTAACTGGAGTTCTCTTTGGGACAGCTGACTCCAAGATTCATTCATCAGTCATTAATGTGAGTTATTTTACTTGCACTGTGTGAAACAGGATGCATATGAGAAGCTGTTAACCAAGGGGATTGCACTGGCCTCTCTGCAGCCGTTAGAACCCTCAGAGCAGGCTGCACCTGGCTCCCTAACATTTTATCTTTCCCTGGAACTTGATTTCTTGATACAGTCCTTTGGAAGATGTTCCCATGTAGCTTGTAATTTAATTTTTTCCCAGCAGGGGGAAGCATGTGCTGCTTTTGTAAAGAATTAGTACTCTCCAAAATAGAGAAAAAGGCATCTAAGTAAGAAACAAAGAAGATGCCCACATTTCAGCAAAACTATCATAAAGAAAGGGAGGTTGTGCTAATAATCTTAGAGTATGTAAAGACTCACGCGAAAAGATGTACAGGCTTTCAGTTAGATCTCTAATTGCACTTGGGGCTCATTGTTTATGCTGATTAAGGAGTGTAAGGAGAGTGGTCCTCAGGATCACAGAGTAATGTATCTTCTGTATTACAGAGCTTTCATGATCTTCCCACAGGACATTTGCTAAGATTTCTAGCTTTTGTTTCTGATTTCTACAGAAGAATATTGTGGAGATGATTTTATTTTTCTTCCCTGAAAATCCACTGGACAGCAGTGCCTATAAATAACCCTCACGTAGATATTCACTGGGAAGAAAGGTGCACTCCGAAGTAAGTTTCAGTCAGGACTGTGCAGACTCAGTCTCCAGACTGAGTGAAGAATAAGAATGGTTCACAAGATTCAGTTCTTTGGAATGATTTCCACACACTGAAACTTGTAGGGCAGTGAGATAAACCGGTGTGCCTTCACAGTGATTGATTTTTGCCTTTTGATTGGTGACACATTGAAATCAGTGCTCATTTTCAACTGTTTTATTTCATACTGAAGACTTAGAAGTTAAAAGAAGTAGTTAATAGCTATTTGTTATTTTTGCTGTATTTCCATTATTTCTTGTGTATTTTCAGTAGGGATGTTTCTGGGTATTGAAACCAACAGATTTTAAGTATTTCGTTATTACTTTGAAGCCTGCTTGCATAATATGACTTGAAGAATGTTTATGTTTGATTAAAAGAATTTTCCTCTTGTAATTATGATGCTGCTTGGTTATTCATTTGTTATGGTAGGTGTTTTCGAATATGATGAAATGCCAAACTCAGCATGTTTCCTAAAGTTCTTTCTACTCAGCTTCTGAATTTGCTTGCCAGATGAAATTACATGAGGTTATTTATATCTGTGCTGCTTCTGGGAAATACATTAAACTGGCAATCTAGGTACCTGGATTTTAATTCCACTTTTACCTAAACTGGATTTCTGTATGCATTCACTGGGCCCAATTTCTTTGTCTCTCAAATTAAGGAATTGGTCTGGATGATCTGTATGTTTCCTTGCAATTGGAATTAAGTTCCAGATGGAAGAGTGAGGAGTGTGTATTCAGACCACAGAAATCAGTGGCTTTTAATTTTTTTGGTATTTTCATCCCTTTCTAGTTTAATGATTGCCAATATACTTATTGCACTATAATGTAATTTGAGCCATATACTTTCCTCTGGGCACTGAGAACAGATTCACGTCAAGTCTCTTGAAGTTAGGGCCAGAAACGTGTATTCTTGGAAGTATACTGACTTGCAGTTGAGCATGACTGCTAGCAAACCTCCGTTGGTTCAGATTTAGAGATGCAATTGTGTTGACACTGTGCCTTCAGGAACACAGCTGTCTAGTCGAGAGTGTTTCCTAGCCTGAATTCTTCACAAATATTGGTATATTTATCAGTGTTTTGGTTAACTCATGGTTTAGTGAAATCAAATCATTTCCAAATATTCCATAAATTGTAGTACTCTGAAGTACTCTAGGTAATACTTTCAGATTGTGCAGAGCACTTTGCCCCATCCTCCATGACTGGCCTTCATACAGACACAAAGACAACAGATTAGGATTTATTATAAATAATGACTTGTACAGACTTAATTACAGTTAAATTCTGAGTGAGGATCCTTGTAAAATTTTGCTTGTATTCCTTAGCTAATTTTTAGCATTTAACTCATTCTCTCTCTTTTTTTTTTTTTTTTTGTATTATGTATTTTTTAGGGAAGGGTCTAAAGGGTGTTCATGGTCTCACTACTAGATGAGACTCATAGTGATCTGCCTGATTACAGCCGCCCAAGAGCTGGGATTAGTGGTGTGTACCACCATGCCCAGTCTCAATTGCCCTCTCAGCATGCCCCTGGGGCGGGCCTGGCATGGCAGGCCTGGAATGGAACCTCTGGCCCCTGTGCCTGCTTGCAGATACTTTAATCCACTGAGCTATTTGGCTGGCCCAACACATTCTTAAAATTTGAGAATTTATTGATACTGTGTCTAAAAGTAGCTTCTGATAGAAAGTGATACTTACATGCCTCTAAAAGTTGACTTTTCTCTTGATAAGTTTAATATTTTTTTTCTGGCAGTAGATTCATGACAATCTTATATTCCTTAAGTACAAAGCAAACATAGGCAAAAATTAAATTCCAGTTGTCTGATTTGTCATTAAAACAAATATATGATATAGTGGTAAAGTTTAACTTCAGCAAGTAAAACATTTAGGATTATTACCATTTTCTACCTTCTGTGAAATATAGTATATGTTATTTTTCTTCCTCTGTGGAATTTGGGTTTTAAGATGTAAAACAAATGTAGTACTTGGCAGGCACACTATGTTAAGGATAAAAAAAAATTGCATTTGTGATAACATAAGGTGTATTTTATACAAAATGTCATACATATATCTAGAAAATCATGGAATAATGATTTTTAGATATTTTGTCAACAAATTTCATTGTTGCCTAGACATTCTTTTGAAGCTGGCTTTTGTAAGAAAATAGGAAAATACCTACTGTTTTACTCTTTGAATGACTGATGAATAGACTTTGAGTGCAGAACCAAAATAAGCTATTTGTGAACAATGATTCAATAAAGATTTTAAGATATCATGTTCCTTTGAGGCTTTTCTGAAGCTTGCATCAGCCTGGTCCTTTTGCTCTTCAGGGAAAAGTCCCGCCCTCTTTGTAAATGTACCTGTCCTTGACTGTCCGAAAGTGGTTTCACCACCTGCTTTGCTGAGGAAAGTGCTTGTTTCTCCTCGGGTGACCTCAGCCTCCTGCCACCTGAAGGCTTCCGTACCAGCTGCGCTGTTACTGACATCCATGTCCTTGATGTAGTCTGGAGGTGTTTTTCTTTCTGTAAGTCTCGGGCATCTTCCTCCTTGTGCTTGTGGCAGCCTCTGGACAGGGTCCAGCCTAATTACCTCTCGCAAAGAGAATATAAAAGCCAACCGATCTTTCCGGACAAAGCTTCCTCATTTTGTTCAAGCTTCTCATATTATTAGTCTATAACTGGCTGCCTCGCTTTTATAACTTACCTCCTCCCGTCTTCACCATTGTCTCAAAAACAGGTGACCTGCATATCAGAACTATATCCTGGTTGCCACACATAAACAGTTCTCTAGCCTGTCATTGTGTCGCTTGGATTACACCTCCTGCTCTGCATCTTTTTCCATTTTTTTGTTTTCCCCATGCCTTGGGCTTCTAAGCACTGGACACAACTGGCTTGGCCTTCTCTCTCCCCACCCTCAATCCCTGTAGTCTCTGTTCCTCATGAACACATCGATTTCAGAGGGAGTCACTCTCAGTTATAGTCTGACCATAGCACATTTTTAATAATTCTCAGTTCTCCTTCGCTTACAGCCTTGCACCTCTCAGGATTCACTTCCTGACCCTTTAACATAACTCAGATATAGCAAGGTGTTTATAGTTCACTGTTTACAGTACTCTTACCTTCCACACCTAGCTGGACATATTTCCTTACCACTGTTCCTAATGAACAGTGGTAGATCACTGTTCATGCTGCAGCCATTTCATGATTATCAGGTCTGCCTCTTTTCCTACACAGTGGCCTCCTTGAGGGGGAGTCAAGTCTTCTTCACTGTTGCCTCGGCATTGCCTGGCATGCTCTCACTTGACAGGCTTGTTCTGTATCGGACTCCCTGACTCCTTTGACTTATACCCAGGCATCCCTATTGTTCTTCCATAGAGGGTGTTGGACAGGTGGTGGCTTTTCACAATGGCTTCTTCTTCTTCTTGTTCATTAGTTACTCAGTGAAAGACTGATGCTCATGACCTTTGCTACATTGCAACATGAATGTCTGCTTGATCTTGTCTGTCTGCCTGTATAAGCTTGAGGGTCAGAGCTAGGACTTCTGTCTCTGACTCTTTAATGCCTGACTTCATCCTCTTGTGTGGAAGGCTCTAAGTGTATATGAAGCAGATCATATCATCCTTGTATCTTTTCTTTCCTTAACTATGTGTTTAGAAGATATCTCCAGAAATAAAATTCCAGGAATTCTGTCTGCATTTACTTCAGTCATAGTTTATATTTCTTAATGTAAAAACCATGGAGGGGCTTGGGAGATGACAGCTCAGTAGAATAAGTGCTTTCTGGGCAAGTGCAAGGTCCTGAGTTCAATTCCCAGTCCCACCAAAAAACAGACAAACAAACAAAACTGTTGAGAACCACTCAAGGCTCTTATTTTTTATAGAATAAAATTGCTATTGTAATTATTAACATTTTAATTATGCAGACTAATGGGATTTGCTGATACTTTTACCATTTTATTTTATTTTATTTTATTTTATGGAAGGTTCTGCAGGGTGTTCAGGGTCTCACTACTAGATCAGACTCATAGTGATCCACCTGTTTACACCCTCCCAAGAGCTGGGATTATAGGTGCATGCTCCCACGCCCAGTTTCAATTGCTGTCTCAGTGAGCCCTGGGGATGGGGCTGGCTTGGCAGGCCTCGGGATCAAACCTCTGGCCCCTATGCCTGTTTGCAGTCACTTTAATCCACTGAGCTATTTAGTTGGCCCTACCCATTCATTTTTAAACATATATTTTGAAATAATTACACATTTGTAGAATCTACAAAGTAGGTACAGAGTTATATGGCTGTAGTTTTGTATCTTGGGTCACTACAGTTTGATATCCAAGCTTAGAAATTAACATTTATAGCAGGGCCTGGTGGTGCACACATGTAATTCCAGCACTTGGGAGGCTGAGGCAGGAGAACTGGTTCGAGTTTGAGACCAGCCTGAGCTACAAAAGTGAGGTCAAGGCCAGCCTGAACTGCATAGCGAGACCCTGTCTCCAAAAGACAAAAAAAAAAAAAAAAAAAAAAAAAAAAAAAAAAAAAAAAAAAAAAAAAGAAAGAAAAGAAATTGACATTTATATACTGTCTGAATAGTTTTACTGTATATGTAGATTTATGTGACAGCTACCACCATCAACAAACACAACTCTCCTACCACCAGAAAGATCTTCCTCTTTTAAAACAGTCTCCATCTATAACAATCATTATTTTCCAACATTGCAAATACCTTATCTACATACTATGGCTTAGATAAAAGACGTGCCCCGAAGCTTCACGCACCACACGCGGGGCTTTGGAAGACTGCTCAATCAAGGGAGCACTATGCTCATGAGTAGGTGAGGTCACTGAGTTTGTGGCTGGGCAAGCTGTTAGGAGGAGGCCTAGTTCAGGTCAGTGACGATGAACCTCTAGTGCTCTCGTTTGATACAGCAGCCCGTTGTGGCAGGGATGCCAGACATGGCCACCACTGGCCTCTTCGGCAGAGGCAGGTCGCGAGGGCAGCACATAGAGGGGCGTGCTCTTGTCTTCATTGCCACTCCTCTTTCTCCCTGAGTGCCATGGGTTACGCACCTCTTCCTGCTCTTCTTTTTTTTTTTTTAGTATTTTAGGGGAGGGTCTATAGGGTGTTCAGGGTCTCGCTACTAGATTGGGCTCATAGCGATCTGCCCGTTTACAACCTGCCAAGAGCTGCTATTTTTCTTGCCACACCTTTCCTGCCTTGGAGCCAGCTGACCATGGGCTGAACTCTCTGGAACTGTGAGCCAAAGTAAACCTGTCCTTCTCCAAGGCTCGGTGTCAGGTATTATGTCCCAGGGACAATCAGAGGACTCATACAAAACCCTCACTCCTTTTCTGTTTCTTCTTGAATTCTAGTGACAATAGATGGTCTACTATACTCTGTTAAATGTTTAAGATTCTGACCATTTATTTCTTTGTTGTGCAGATTGGGATTTCTATTGTTATATTTTATATTGATTGATTCTTCTGCTAAATTTATCCAGTATAAAATTTAAAGATAAAATTAATCATATATATTATATGCATACGTATTTATTATTATTGTTATTATTATTGTTATTATTTTCTGGCTCAGCCTGCCCTGAGCATGGAACTGGTGTAGCATGTGGTGCTGGGGATCAAACCACAGTCTCCTGCACCTGCCTAAGCTTGACTACGCAGGTGCTTGAGACCGCTGAGCTATTTCACTGGCCCATATTTTTAAATTCTAAAATTTCCTTCAGTGTTCTTCAGACATAACATTTATTTGCTAAGATTGTTTTGCGCTTGTTTCAGGCATGATCCTCATCCCTTATGAAGCATTTCTGTGGTGATTGTATAAAATCCTTGTCAAGTAAATAATCCCAGTGTTTGTTGACATCTTTTGATTGCTTTTTTTCATTCAAATCCAGTTTTTCCTGATTCCTCGTATGTGATATGTGTTTTTCAGTTGTATCATGCACATTTTCAGGATTATGACACTACATATTATTTAGCACTATCTTTTAGCAAACTTCTTACAACACGGTTTCGTAAGAAGGTGGGGTATCATTTTCATATTTCCAGGTGGAGGTGAAGATGTAGGTAGGCTCTCTGCTAAGCAACCACTGACCTTTCTCTGGCTTGGAGTATCCCACTACTTACGTCTGTTCCCTGCATGCTTCTTGAGGATACTAAGCAGGATGGGGTCATCTAAAGCCTTCTGGTAGAAGTTCTAGCAGGCAGGTGGCCTTTTTGACATTTCCCTGGCTTGGAGCCAGAAGGACCTTGTTTCTACTCTTTTGAGACAAGGTGTTGCTATGTAGTGCAGTCTGGTGTTGAGCTCACTGTGTGACCTAGGCTGCCCTCAAACTCATGGAGAGCCTCCTGCCCCCACCTCCTGAATACAAGGATTACAGGTAACAAACCACCATACTGGGTTTGTTGCTACTCTTGAAAGTGGAAATTTAGGATCTATTTGTGGCCTTACTTGGCACTAGGGGATCTCCTCGATGGTGGGTAGAAATAAAGTTTCAGTCCTCTATTCAGTCTTCTTTGATACCACTTATAGGAGGGAAGTGTCTGGTTACTTCAGTGTGAGACTAGAAATCTCAGTTCTCTGCTTAACCCCTTTTATTAGGGGTAAACATAAAAAAGTAGTTTGTGTTCTTTTTCCCCAGAACTGGGCTTGAATTACACAATAGGCTACATCTTCAGCCCTATCATTTTTTCCCCCAAGATTTGGAGACAGGGTCTTTCTTATCCTAATCACCTAGATTGAGCTGGAAGTTGTGATCTGCAACTCAGAGTGCTGTTGTTAAGGGCATGTGCCATCAAACTTGGCAAAATAGTAGCTGCTGTGTTCTTTGCCTGGAGAAGGACAGTTGCTGGCGTATAGTTTTCTGTTTTCTTAGATTGTCCTTTTTCTAGTTGTTTGGCTGTAAGGACAGGTATGCCTATGTATGTGTGCGTGCTGTGTGTTCTGTTTCTGTTGTCTTTTCTGGGTTTCCAGCCTTCGTAGCCTCAATCTGGTACTTGAGGGGCACAGAGAAAATTTAGAGAAACCACTGGCATGTTGTTTCTGGGTCTAGATCTGGATCGAATGCCTCTTTCTGCCTTCTAGAAAGAGTTTATGTTTGCATAACATATAGCATCCAGTCTCTACTAATTTGTGTGTTAAGACTTTTTAAGTTCATATAAATATTTGAGAGATAAATTGGTATAGCTAATGGCTGTAGTATTTTTCTCTTTGTTTTCAACATTTGTGTTTATATGGAGGGCAGGTTGCATGGTTGTAGAAACAAAGTATCATTATTTTTAGTTTCTCTTTGGTATACAGTTTGGTGGGAAGCTCTTTGTTCTCACAGCAGATATTTAAGTAAAGGACAGATTTAGAGGTAGTTTATAGAAACTCTTAGAAAACCTGTGTAGTGTCATTGACTTGCCTTTATGCATTATTGTTTCAAAACCAGATTTGGTGTCTCCTTTCTTGGTCTATATAGGTTGTAAAAAATGTATCTGGGATTATTTATTTATTTATTTTGTTGGTACTTGCCAGGGAGGTGTTTATCCTGCTGAGCTCTGTCCCCAGGCTGGGCTTATATTCTAATAGCTATTTGTTTTTGAAGCTATGAAGAGTATAAAGCTTAATATATTCAAAGATTGACTATAACCCTTCTTCTTAAAAATAGTGGATTCGGGGCTGGGGAGATAGCTCAGTAGAATAAGTGCTTGCCTGGCAAGGTCCTGAGTTCAATCCCCAGTGCTGCAAAAAAACCAAAAAAAACAACAAAAAAACAACAGTGAATTCTGATTAAATAAAAACAATATAGAAATATTTTTCTGAATACTGGATAGTGTACAATTATTTCCCAAAGTGAGCTTAGAAAAACTGACACGTGATCTCCTCATTTTCTCAGGTGTAGAGGTCTGCATTGATTGCATGATCTATCTGTCCACTATTTGAGAAATCATGCTCGAGTGTTTTTTGTTTGTTTGTTTGTTCCAACATTAACTTTTTTTTCTCAAAACAAATAGTTGGTAGTACATCTCTTTTCCTTCTGTGGGTCTCCTCTACATAACTTCTGAAAAGATTTTGCAGTAGAAAAAAATACTAAACATGTGTGAACACATGCAAGACCAAAGTTTTAGTCTGTTTCATAGAGATGACTTTGTGGGTAAGTTGTATTTTAGGGTCGCATTCTGTTGGGCCCGGATGCATTTGGTCCTACAGTCACACTTGCCCTTGAATGTGTGTAGGTAACATCAGGCTGCAATACATACTACTGATATATGAAGAGGTTGCAGATGTTTAATTTATGAATATTATAATTGTATAATATTTAGTAACATTTGTGTGTATAAAAAGGTGATATGTAAAGGTATATCTATAGAAGGTATATATATATAATGTGTGTAACATGTACAGATATATGTGAAGCTTTATAAATATAGGTGGCATGTATGTAATATACTATATTTGCATGATCTAAATAGTGGTATGTGTAAAGTCTGGTAGGTTTTCTATCAGTTGTTGTGATCAGTGATACAGAATTCAGGATAGGACCTGCCTGGTAGGCCCTGTTAATCACAGATCCCCCCTCCTCCTCATTGCTGTTGTGGTTCCAGCATTTAGTGGGAGTTTATTCCTTGGCAGGCACTGTGTTACATATGTTATCACCATTACTTTGTATAAATCTTTTTTTTTTTCAGAACCAGAGATCGAACTCAGGACCTTGCACTTGTCAAGCAGGCACTTGTGCCCCTGGGCTATCTCCCTAGCCCCACTCTGCATAAATCTTATGAAATTGTTTTTATCAATGGTTGTAGAAATGAAAAGAAATTCGATGTACAGTTTATCTCAGATAGTACAGTGGAACCATAATAGAGCTGAAACCCAGGGTGTTTCAGCCAGAGGCCATGCATACCATTGCCCCACGCATTCATTAGGCTTTGAAGGAAGGGCAAATATTAATGTTCAAAGTCTGACTAGGAGATTGACAGCTCTAGAACCCTTAACTTCTGGAATTCCTCTTTAGTTTTGTTCTTGCCTCCATATATATATATATATATATGTACATATGTATATGTATATATATATATATATGTGTGTGTATATGTATATATATGTATACATTTATACATATATATGTGTATATATGTGTATATATATGTACATATATGTATATATATAGTGTGTGTGTGTGTATGTGTGTGTGTGTCTTTCTGAGACAGGGTCTCGCTATGCATTTCAGACTAGCCTTGAGCTCACTTTTCTAGCCCAGGCTGGTCTCAAACTCACATCTATCCTCATGCCTCAGCCTCCCAAGTGCTGAGACTACAGGCATTTGCTACCATGCCCTGCTTGCTTCCATATTCTTAATCAATTCACAGTGTTTACTTTTCATAGTTGTTTTTACTTTGGGAAGACCCACAAGTTTCAGGGGGCCAGAGCCAGGGAATACTGTGGATGATGACACACTGAAATGTTTTTATAAGTCTGTCTTTCCATTGGATGACAATGGACTTCAGTGTTCACTGTATTTTTTACTCATATTTCTTAAAGCTACTTGTGAAAGAGGACTTCCTGACCTGCTTCAGAAAATGGCAAGAACAATGGGATAAGTGCTCAAAGTACAGAGTATTTTGAGGGATATTAATGCTAATATGTATTTCACTGTAATACATTTTAAAAATTCACCATATTTTTGAGATTATCTTGTAAGTCCCCCACTGGGAGTATGAGATGAGTTACTATACTATATCATGAAATAAATGTACTATATACAGATCAGGAAGATTATCAGTGGTAGATTTACCCCTGTGTGAAAACTGGCCGAGAATCCTGGTGACATCTTTTGTCTTCTGATTGCTTCTTGTGGACTGTTCTTTCTGAGAGAGCCCTGGGACATGTTTTCAGGGAACAGGAGAGCATTTCAGGCTTTAAAAAGAAGAAGGAAAAGATGAATGAACTTTGCATGATTTCCTGAGACATTTACTTCTCCCCATGTTGTTTAGAGAACTGCTTACATTTGCTGAATGCTTCTAGAAACAACGAGCAAGTGTATGTCCTCTTACAGCTTGAGGCAGAACAAATTTTACTGAACAGTTGGAAGTGAGCAGCCTTCACGTTTGGTTAGAAAAGCAGCTCCTCCACACAGCTAGATTTAAGTGTTATCTATAGCATCTGAGATTCAGGAGTTAATAACTTTGAAGCAGATTGGCTGGTGTCACTGTACTGTTACCAGAAATGGCATGGTTTATACCTGCTTCCTTTAAAACATTAAAAATCAGGGTTTTCCTCTTCTTATAGAACAGCAGAGTAAGTATGTTTTCTCTTAAGTGTAGATATTTTTAGTAGATTCAAAGAATTGTATGTTATATAACATTAGCCTGAAATACCACTGAGACCAGGGGGATTTGTTGGCAGAAAAACAGTGAAGAGGCTAAAAGAGGAGTTTGATTTTGAGAAGAAAAGAGCTAGTAGTCACTTTCACTGAATGTGTACTCTGTCTCATGGCTTTACCTTCTGTGATGAAAGGCAGATAATAGTGTTGTCTTACATATAAAAACAGATAATGAGACAGATTAGAGAACTCAGTGATTATTCTGAGTTTTTTAAACAGCATTAAATCAGACCTTTTCAGAAATGCCTAAAAAAAATTGTGTCAAAGGCAGTCACTATATGTTGACACATTAAACAATGTTGAAGAACTGTACTTGTATAAGTGAGTATCAAACTGTTGCTTTGGAAACTTAGAACAGTGAAAAAAACTACATTACTATAGAGTTCATGGTTTCTTTTCACAGAATTTTCCCTATGAATTTAAGGAATTTCATTTACATGCAGCAGTGCATTTATTCTATAAAAGAAGGCTATAAAATGGAAACAGTAGATGAATGACTATAGAAGATTAATATTAAATACACTTCATGATATGCTTGGGCATAAATGTTAAAAATGGGGAAAAGTAAGTAAGTGGAAAATTGGATTAAGAATCATCCTAGTCTCTAGACTCTGCACTTTTTTTTTTTTAAACACAAAATTAGAAGTTGGCTTGTTACTCATTCAAGATCTGGTGGAAGAAGAGGCCCTTTAAGGAATTGTGTGAAGATAAAAGAACATTTGGCATGCAGAGGCAGATGGCATTTTATTATATGATACTGCTTTGGAATGGACTTCATGTTGATAGATGGCTGTGCATTAAACGGGTGTTCTCCAGTTTGGGAAAGATTAGAAACTGTATCATATCCACAGAAGGACTGGTTTGGTAGAATAATTATGATAATAAAAAGCAATTAGATGAAGTGATAAGGTTTTGAATGATTTGCAGTAAACCAAATAGTTTGTGTTTGTGTAAAATGAGTAGATGCCATGCATGTAGGGGTAATGTATATCCTATGTTCGGTGAGCATACACAGGTAGTTGTGTCAGAGGAAAGACTTGGTTAAATTGGGTCAACCATGCCTTTCATTAGACAGGATTCTGAGACTTACATTTAGGGAGGGGTGACAAGATGTGCAGGCAATTGGATAAGCTATTTCCATAGACGCTTCAGAGTGCAATGATGGGCAGAGTGAATGGCACTTGAGTGCTGGGTGGGGCAGGCACCTAGGAAGTCTGCAGAGGTGACAGAGGCCTCAGTAGGAAGGGACATGCAAGCTGAGATCTGTCATGTAGGTAGACCATGCCAGGACTCAGTGAAGAAGGAGCTCTGGCCTGGAGATAATCATACACAGAATGGCAAATGGCATTTTCAAGGCCTGGCCAGAAATAGAATGTTTCTTTGGATATGGAGAAGTGTGGATACTAGAAAAAGGTGTAAAATCAAGAAACTTGTGTCTGACTGTAATGGCAGAGTTTCATCGTGCAGATCTTAGAAGCTATGTTAAGGAGTTTGGCATTATGTGAAAAGCAAAGGTAAATCATAGAGTGGATTTCAAGAGAGGAAATGTGGTCAGAGTTTCATGTAAATCAGAGGTGGCTGCATTGTGGAAGGTGGGGGGCAGGTAGACATAAGATGTCTATGCATTTGTGTGTGTGTTATGTTTGTGTGTGTGTATATATATATATATATATATATACTTACACATTACATTGTGAAACATTTATTATGATTTTCATATGGGGCCATTTGTAGGTTTCCCAGGTCTTTATTTAAAATGTTTCTTATGCTGTATTGTGGTAAAACATTTGGGAAGAGTTTGGGATGTAAAGTAAAAAATTGAATCTTGATCTTCTACTTAATTCTTTTGGTGACAGTGGGAAAATTTCTAAATCTAAATTTCTAAATTGCTAAATCTTGAGCCTCTGTGGGTTTATTTATGAAATTGCTCTTGGCTTTTAGAAAAGAGCAATTTCTAAAAGAGATAGCTGGTCATCACTTGTATCTTAGCCAGGTGTATAAGCACAACTGATCCCATGGCAGAAGTAATGAAGATTTTTTGTTTATTTATTCTGGGGTGTCTGGTCATCTTTTACAAAAATTGAGATAGCATTTTTATGAGCTTTGATGTGCAGTTTCAGATGTAAAATATGATCAGTTTTGGTAACTGCACGAACAGTTCCCTTCTCCTGACAGGGAGTACTTGTATCCGCCCAGAAGTTTCCCTCAAAACCCCTTGCTGCTCTCTCCATTTCTCTTAGCTACCCCTCCTCTGACTTTAACCACCATGGCTCACTCTCTCCTTCACCTTTGGACAGATGGAAAAACCCAGCATGTTGGCATTCCTTGTTTCTGTGCTCCATGTATCTTTGAGAGTCATTTGTGCTGTTTAATTTCTCAATGGTTTCTTTTATTGTTGGGTAGTATTCTGTTGCATAAACATCTCAGATTATTAATTGCTGATGGATGGATATAGGTCTTTCTGATGCTAAAAACTGTGTGAGCCGGGAATGCTGGCGCACGCCTGTAGTCCCAGCACTTGGGAGCCTGAGGCAGGAGGATCAGTGCTAGTTTGAGACCAGCTTGGGCCACAAAAGTGAGCTCAAGGTCAGCCTGGACTGCACAGTGAGACCCTGTCTCAAAAAAAGACAACAAAACCCCACAAAAAACAAAAAACAAAAACTGTGTGGATAACTTGTTGTGAATGTCCATATTTAAGATTTTTATGAGCATATTTTCTTTACATGGAATAAAGTTACTAGTTTCTAAAGTGTACATTTCACTTAACCTTATATGATGTACTGCTGCTTTTCTAAAAGGGTCTACTCTATCATTGTATCCCAAGGAATAAATGAAAATGCTGCTTGTTGCACTTTCTTGCCAACATTTGAAGTTCTCAGTATATTTAGCAACACATATTTTAATGCTTGAACTGGTAACTTATAGTGGCTTTAATTTGCATTTATTTGTAATTAATTTTCTTGACATTTTCATCTTTTTTTTTCCATTCCTGTATATTCATTCTCATTTTAAATGATTGCTGAGAATATTGACATAGTTTTAGTTAGCCTGTTGGTTTTTATTGTGTGCAAGTTATTTGTATGTTATAAATTTTGCACCCAGTTGAGTATATGTACATATGTCTTAGTTACTTTTTACTCGTTGCTGGGACAAATACCCAATACTCAAAGTGAAGGAAGGAAAGGTTTATTTAGCTCACAGTTACTGGAGGTTTCAGTCCATGTTCGGCTGGCCCAAGGCTGAGTGGAGCAGGGCAGAGAGCATCCAGTTCATGGTGGCGGAACAGCAACAATTGCGACAGAGGCAGCCAACTAACCAGGGGAGCAGAGAGCAACAGCGTGAGTCTGTCTCTCTGTCTCTCTTTTTAAATTACATCAGGCTCTCTGCGTTAGTCTATCTATCTCAGACCACACCCATAGTCTCAGCAGTACTCAGACTATAATCCCAACAGTAGTAAAACACGTAATCCCAGTGGATCATCATTCAAGTCTCAAACTCTAGAAGTCCCTGCCCATGACTGCATGCGGCTTTGGGGGGACAGCTGGACATAAATCATAACAACATACAATTATTTTCCCTCAGTATATAACATGTGGCTGAATTATCCATGTTTGTAATTATCTTTTAAAAGCACAGAGGTTGCTAATTTAGCTGAAATGTAATTTAATATATTTTGTTATTTATGCTTAGTCCTATTTGTATATTCACTAGAAAAAACTTTATCTCAAGGTCACAAGGTTGTTTTCAGTGTTTTTGTCTAGAAACTTTATGGTTTTAACTTTAAATGTAGGTTTGTATCCCACTGTGTGTTAAGGTATCAAGGAGGAATTGCATGCTTACTTCTTCCGGCCAGGTTATTCTATGCATAACACTCTGTTCAAAAGTATAGTATGAACACAGTGAAAGTACATGTGGGTTTAAATACATAAAACAGAAAAATAAAGGTTATAGTGTTTGTAATGGCATGTGAATCCCTTTCCAGTATTGAGTTTCCATATCTTTGTTTTAATGCTAGTAGGAATACTCACCTCTTTGGAATCACTGAGCATGGCATGAGTTTGTATGGTTAACTTTGAACTTGTGACTATACAACATTTTTGTCATTTCCTATTAATTTAGAGCAGTTGTGATGAATGCATACCACAACAGGCTATTTGACTCTAAAAAGTTTGCCATTACTGATTTTGAACATAATCCTTATAGGAAATAGGAACTTACTCTTTTAACAATGGAGAAGACACATGATCTTTAGAGTTGTTTATGTTCACTGAATTTGACAAGGAGATCATTCCACCAATAAAAAATAAGGTGTTTGTTAGTGATGAGTAGCAGTAACATCTAGTAATACCTGAGCATGGCTACAGTAGCAAGGTACATTATAGTATCAGCAATAGCAGATAATTATGCACACATTACACAATTGCTTAGAAAGGGTCTTGCAATTTTAGATAGTTGGTTACAGCCTATGTGGTTTTTGGAAGAAAAATACATTTATAAAACAGAATTAGAGCTGGGCGTGGTGGCTCACGCCTGTAATCCCAGCACTTGGGAGGCTGAGGCAGGAGGATCGGTGTGAGTTCGAGACCAGCCTGGGCTACAAAAGTGAGCTCAAAGCCAGCCTGAACTGCACAGTGAGACCCTGTCTCAAAAATTAAAAAACAAACAAACAAACAAACAAACAAAAAAACAGAATTGGTATCTGTGCCCCCAGTAATGTCAGCATACTGGCTGGCCAGCACTTGAAACTCCTGCCTATGTCCACAGTGAGAAACAGTTCTCATCTGTGGGTCTTTATTAGTACATTAACTGCCAGAGTTGCTACACTGTGAAATTTGACATTTAAAATTTGAAATTTGGAATTTTGAAATTGCTGGAGGACATGAGTAACTGGTGACTTCATGTTCACCCTGACACATGGGTACTAAACCGCCATCGCTCAGGAGACATATATAAACTCCTTGTACCAACGCTAACAGAAAGGAAGAGACAACAGTGATCCAGAGGGACAGGAGACATCAGGAATGGCGTCTCACAAAGACACTTCTCACATCAGAGTTGGTGTGTAGGCAGGAAGGTTAACCCTGGGGAAAATGAACTTGTATTATGGACTTTGGAAGGAGGATTGCAATGCCAAATTTTGTTTACATTTAAGACAATAAGAAAAAAATGTATTAAGTCATAGGGAACTGTGAGATACTGTATTAAACATATTTCCTGAAAAATCCTCATAGAAAATTGTGAGAAGAGAAAAATATTTTGTTTTCTTCAGGGGCTGTAAATACTTCCTTGGAAATGGAAGTTTTGTTTATAGTACCTGTGAATATACATTTTAAGACCTGATTTTGCAGTTTCTTAGTATTGCATTATTGCCATTAATCCCTTTCCAACTCTTCCCCCCTTGCATTGAACACACTTACCTTATTGCTCTTGGCACTTTCTGAAACAGTTCCTGAAGCCCTCTATACTAAGTGTCTTTTATTCTAGCTACTTTGATGCTCCAAAGCGACTCCAAGTTCTTAACTTTTCATAATTACTTTGACTGGGAGAAAAGCCAGGGATCATACAGTAGTACATCTGGTGCAGACGCGAGTGAGGGCGCTGTGCAGGGCTTTGCAAGTCTGCCTGTCTGTTGGGTGGCACGAGAGAGCAGCACTTAGAGGTTCTGGTCATGCCTCCTAAAATTGTGCACAATGAGAACTTCAAGAACTGCTTTACAAAGTGGGAAGAGTGATGCAGTAAGTGTGTTCCAAATGCAGGGGAGCATTTGGGGGAGTAGCAATGCATGTCTTTTACTATGACTGTAACGACTTTAAACATTTGTTTATGATCCTGTTTTGTCCTTTGCAGAGTGGTTAGACCTAGCAAGTTCACTATTGTAGTGTTGTACATCACCATCATTCTTGTGATAAGAGCGCAGAGCATCCATGTCTTTCCATGTTTGAAGAGTAAAATCTACTGTCCTTATCTGTAGTCAGATACAGTGAATCTTTTTGCTTAAGATACTTATAGTTGAGTATGTTAGTTACAATCAAAATAACTTTACCTAAGGAAAATTAGAATTGATCCTAGGATAGCAGTCTCTTATAAAGTTTTAGTTGGGTTTCCCTTTAAGCAGTAACTTAAGTAAGGACTTGAGTGTATTAACCTACTTATAGTACCAGTAAATATTTGTACTGACACTGAAATGCCAGAGGAACTTTTATCAATTTCTAGAACAGATGTTTTTCTTTGTTAAGAGTAAATTTGTGTCTCTCTTCTCAGATTTGCCCTCCACTTATTGAAGTTGAAGTTAGGTCCAAATTTACTTAGAAGAGAAGAGATAAACAGTTGTACAATGTTCTCCAGAAGCAGACCTTGAGATAAATCACATAAAATGCAAGTATAATTAATTTATTTTGCAAGTGATCTCAGGAGATGGTGATTTTACACCTTGACCATACACAAGGGGTGGTCTTCAAGCACCCGTTGCTTAGATACACTGTTTGGGTGTCAGGCTAAAACATACACGAGTTGAAAGGTGAGTGATCTAGGGCATCCCTTTAAATCCACCAGATATTATGAGCTGTGATATTTCATCTTTATCATGGGTGTGCAGAAGGTAAGTTTGACAGCCTGGCACAGCCCCCCAGCAAGGAAAGCATAGGCCTTGGAGATCCAGAGAGGCGGTCAGTGCATAGGATGTGTGTAATGATCTTGAATCCTGTTGTCTGTGTAGTGCAGGTGAAACGCGCGAGTCTTTACTGTTGGACCTGTGTCAGCCATTGAAAACGAAGGTGGTCTGTCTCTGCAGCCTCCTCCTGCCCCTCAGACAGCAAATGGATAAACATGGATAAACACGTCCATTTCTGTATGAATAAGCCTTGGAGTAATGCTATTCTTTATTGAGCTGAGGTAAAATATTGTAGCTGCCGAAGCAGCCTGCTACATTACAAATCATCACTTGCAAGGTTATACAAGGTGCCTTTAGAAAAAGCTAAATGAATTACTTAGAATGGTATGTTTGCATTGAAAAGGGAAATAGCTGGTAGTTTGGGAGTGACAGTCTTTTCTTTGGATTTCCAAAGACCCATTGCCATGCTCTGCCTTTGCGTTTGCTGCTGTGAGCAGAGAGCCGGCAGTGAGCGGGTGCATAGCAGATAGTCCTAGTTCAGAAAGGAGGAAGAAGAAGAGCGTGTGGGAAGCAGCGTCGGTGACTTTCCATTTCTCATTTCATTATTGCATCATTTGTAGACTTAGGGCTGGTTAAGCTAAATGTAACATGTAGCTGACACATTCACTTAATCTTCCCTCAATTAACTCTCTCATTCTAACAGAACCAGTCTTTTAAACTATCTGTGTGGCAAGTCTGAAGGAGTCTGCGGGATCTAGCTTCCTTGAGACATACAGTCACACATCTACCCACCCAGCCCATATACCTGTGAATGGTAATCCTGTTGCTTCTGTTCTCCGCCATGGATGTGGATGAATTAGCCAATCTGGTTCCTAATTAGAGAAGATAGCTGCTTTCAGCAGGGAGGCATGCAGGAGGCAGTCTTGTCTGGGGTCTGCTGTGGTGGCTTTTCCATCCTTCATTCACTCACTCACTGTCGGGACAAAATCAACTAGTTGTGCATTCTATATGAGCAATATGTTAGTACATTTGCATCAGGAATACTTTCACGGGTCTCTGAAGCTTTGTGTAAAACTTTCTAGGGCTGAGGAGTTTTCAGTTTGCAAACTCAAGCTTAAACAGCTCCTGCCCTTTGCTGCTATTAGCCCTGGGGCTGATTGCCCGTTACTACTACTGTTGTGGGTCTAGTTTTGCTCAGAATTTATTTTCATATTATCTAGTTGGAATTGATAATTTGATGAGCCTCGGTGGGTATAGGTAGGTTTATGATGAGAAATAAACTTGTCAGTTGTTATCATGTGGTGTTGCATCTATGAGACTCCTGGGAGGATGGTACAGACTTTAAATGTCTAGTTTGGCCTTTTTATAGTTTCTATAGTAAAGTCAGAGAAAATAGCTAAAGATACTGTTTCCTAGCTGTTTTTTTTTTTTTTTTTTCAGTACCGGGGATTGAACTCAGGACCTTGCACTTGCCAGGCAAGCACTTTATTCTACTGAGCTATCTCCCCAGCCCTAAAATTTTGGAATGTAATTTTTTTTTTTTTAAGGAAGGGTCTACAGGGTGTTCAGGGTCTCGCTACTAGATCAGACTCCTAGTGATCTACCTGTTGACGGCCTTCCAAGAGGTGGGATTATAGGCGCACACCACCATGCCCAGTCTCAATTGCCATCTCAGTGCACCGCAGGGGCAAAACCGGCACAGCAGGCCCCGGAATCAAAACCCTGATACCTGTGCCTGTGTACAGCAGCCTTAATCCACTGAGGAATTTGGTTGGTCCTATTTCCTAGCTTCTAAAAGCCACCAGGTAGAATTTGAACATCCCTGTGAGAACAAATGAACTTTCCATTTAAATGGAAATGTAACCTACTATGTTGGAGTGAATATGTGTAGAAAAAAAGCATTGCAGATAGATTTCTGTATGTCTTCAATTCTTGATGCAAGGAAACAATACATTTATGTCAATATGAAATGCCACTATTGGGGGAACCCTTTGCTTGCTCCCTGGAACATGGATAAATGTCCTATTTAAATCTGGCATTAAAATATGGAACATGAAAGATCAACTAGATTTTTTTTTTTTGCAAAAATTGTGGCCCAGTCATTTATTTACTGATTTTTGGTGCCTAATTTCTGATGATTAGGAAGACTGCATTGCTCACATCTTCTTGTATAATTGTATACCCAGTTTAGTTGTTATATTAAGATAGTGTGGTATTAAATAAGAGATAGCTTCTTGTTAATGCTTTCTGACTGGGTTTTGTTATAACAGTGGTGTTATAACATGGTGTCTTTGGAGAATAAAAGTTTCCTCAGTGCTTTAAAGTTATTAAATATGAAGTAGCTAGAACACTTAGTTTGACATTAGTATTTAAGAATATTAGTTACACATGCTTATAGTTTCTCAAATTTTCATGCTTTAGAGTGTAGTTATTATTTGTAGTGATTTGAGAGGTAAAGTGACAGTTTTGAATGATAAACTATGAAAAGACTTAGTATTAATTCTATTCTGAATTGGTAGATCATCATGCCACTCAATACAAGTATGTGTTGTTTATATTGCAATGGACTTTATCATGTATCAATAATATTTGGCAGTAGTATGTACCAACTTTTTATTTATTTTGTTACTTTTAATAAGCGATAACAATATGAGAGTTTCAAAACATGTCAGTAGCACACTTGCCATAATTGACTGACACACTGCATATTGTTGTCCTCATAGAAGTTATACAGAGCACAGGGTGTAGATGTGATAAATTTTCTAAACGATATTGGTTGAAAAAAAAAAGAAAAGAAAGAAAAAGAGGAAGCAGAAAAAGTTTTCTTCTCTTTGCACTAGGAGGAAGTAGTTGTATACATAGTACAATGTTTCATAATGTACCAACTTTAAAAAATTCAGAAAATATAATTGAGGTAAGCATTGGAAAATAAGAGTAATATTATAATTAGGTTGGTCTTAAAAATGCCAAAAAGGCCTGTTGGATTTTTAAACGTTGAACACAACCTACAACTTTTGGTTACTTAGCATTCATAAGAAATAATTTGTAAAGCAATTATAGAAAATAAATGGCCTTTTTTTTTCCTATGGAAATTTCATAGCATTGAATGTACTTTTTAAAATGAGTTTGAACCAAATACTCTTACAGTGCAAGTGGTGTGGAAAATGGAAATACAAATTCTAAATTGCTGATGAGTCACTCTGGATTTTCTTGGCAAATACAGTTCATAGCAGTATATGATTTACATGTCTAAGCCATGTAATATTTAGTTTATACTCAGAGACTTTTTGTTTGTTTGCTTGTATTTGCTTGACTGTGAGTTTTAGATGTAAGCATGAGGGAATATTGGTGGACATAAGTGACAAAGACCAAAAATCTGTTTGTATTTAGATCTGGTATGTATTTAGAGTGAATTTTTTAACCTGTAGAAAAATAAAATTGTAGAATATATTTTCTAGGTATTGATTGCTTGTTTTCTATGAGATTTGATTCATTTTAATTTGGACAGTAATATTGCATCTCTTTGTAGACACTTTATAAACTAAGTATAGTTCAATAATTTACCAAGTTTATCTGTATCAAGTGCTGTGCTAAACGCTGGGAAATGAAGATACTAAAGCATTGCTTGGTAAAATAAGCTCACTTCAGCCTGCAAAAGTTGTAACAATTTTTTTTGTTGTTTGTTTGTTGTTGTTTTTGTTTGTTTTGCAGTACCAGGGATTCAACTTAGGACCCTGAGCTTGCTAGGCAAGTGCTTATTCTAATGAGCTATCTACCTGGCCCTTCAACCCACAAAAGTTTTAGCAGAATTTCAGAGAGCATTAGGTTAGATTCTAGTTAAGATTTTATGAATTTCAACAAATCTTTACTGAGATTTGTATTTCAAATGCTTTTTTTGGTATTTTTTAGGGAGAAGGGTCTACAGGATGTTGAGGGTCTTGCTGCTAGATTGGACTCATAGTGAGCCACCTGTTTGCAGCCTCCCAAGAGCTGGGATTAGAAGCATGTGCCACTACACCCAGTCTCAGTTACTGTCTCAGTGCACCCTAGGGGCGGGACTGGTATGGTAGGCCTGGGGATGGAATCCCTGACCCCTGCACCTGCTTGCAGTCACTTTAATACAATCCAGTAGCTATTTGGCCCTTTTTTGTTTTGTTTTTTAAAGAAAGTACAAGTTAGAATTAAAACAGAAAAAAATAAAAGTGATACAGAATTTCATTTAACAAAGTAATATGAATTTCACAGTATTTTTTTGTAATAGTATTGTTTTCCAACCACTTACTCATATTACCAGATATATGCATGTAAAATTGAAGAACAAAAAGAAATGTGTAAGACTTAAGAAGATAAAAGTTACAAATAGTTGAAGAAAGGAGATGAGACCAATTAAAGCACTGCTTCTTTTCCATAGACCAGCAGAAATGCACAGTATAGTTTCCAAACCATTTTGCTTACATATATATACAAATCTCTTTCCCCCACTCCCTCTCCTGCTTTCCTCCTCAGCTCAGTAAGTCTTTTCTTTTCAATAAGTTTGTTTCCTTTTCTCAGTATCTATTTTACTCTTCATATTTCAGTATTTTTTTCTTTCAGATTCTCATACTAAGGAAACAATATGATGTTTGCACATAGAGGTATGTTTATTTCACTTGAGTATGTTCTTTAGTTGCATTCACTTACCAACAAAAGACTGAAATTTATCCTGTCTTATAGCTGAATAATACTCCATTATGTAAAAATATTACATCTTCTTTATCCATTCTTCATTGATGGGCATCTGAGTTATTTGTAAGATTTAGCTGTGATAAATTGTGCTGCTGTAAACATGGGCGCACATATACCGCTGTGGCATGAGGTTTTCAGTTCTTCTGGAAAAATATCCAGGGGGGAATAGTTGGTTTGAATGGGACCTCCAATTCTAGGTTTTTAAGGAATTCTCACACTGATTTCTATAGTGGTTGTACCAGTCTGCACTCCCACTGGTAGTACAGAAGGGTTACTTCTTCTCTATAGCATTTGTTATTGGCTGACTTCTTGATTTTAGCCATTCTTTCTGGGGTGAAGTGGAATTTCAGTATTGCTTTAATTTGCATTTCTTGAATGACCAATGATGTTGACCATTTTTCCATATATTTATGTGTTATTTGTATTTCTTCCTCTGAAAAGTATATATTGATCTCAGATCCCCAATTTTGAATTGGGTCTTTGAATTTGGGGTGGGCCTGTATGTTCTAGATAGAAGGCCTTTGCCAAATTCTTCAGATATTTTTTCTAAGCTTATGATAGCATTTCTGCTGTTTTTTTTTCAAGGACAGTAATATGAAATACTTGATTTTATTTATTTTTTATTTTTTTAACACTTTTTTTAAATTTTTTTTTTATTTCATTTATTTTATTTTTTTCTTGTTTCAGAACCTTTGTTTGTTTATTCACTCATTTTTATGGCCCGCTCAGCCTGCCCCAATGGCAGGGCTGGCGCAGCATGTGGTGCCGGGGATCGAACTGAAGTCCCTGAAGCCGCCCAAGCTTTCTCAAGCAGGCGCTTTAGACTACTGAGCCATCCCGCCGGGCCCCAATACTTGATTTTATTGACAGAGAAGGAAATGACATAATCTCATAGGTTTGCCTGACAGACGTATTTTAATTTTATAGAGGTTAATTTTACTTGGTTACATGCAAAACTAGTCTTATTTTACAATGTGATTGATGGAGTCAAGTCCTGGAAATGCATAACAAATTCCTGGTATATATAGTGCTATACTAAATATGTGACTGCACTATGCAAATATTTGGTACTGTACTAAAAGAACACTGTGTTTCACTTTCAGAGTTGTTCAGATATTTGAACCCAGATATCCTGCTGTTTCTTTATTAGGCCAAAGAATTAATCTGGAGAAGTTCAAAAGCAAGAAGGGGAAAACTGACTGGAAAATATATGCGATGTGAAATTTCATTGTACTAGATACAAGGCACAGGGGAGATGACCTTAATGAATTTCTGATACACTTAACACTCTGTATTAACCTAAATTCTGGAAATAACACAGTGGCAATTATCTTGATTTTGAACTTAGTCTTTGGCCAGTTTTACAGTTTTTAAAATAAATACAAGAAATCCTCAAATGGCAGAACACTTATATGTGCCTTTGTGTTTCACAGCTGTTGTTTATGGGGACTTTGGAAAGAGAGAAATCTTACTGTTAGGTCAGTTTTTTTTTCCAGAGTTATTCATATTATGGGTTATTTGGTGTCCCCAATACAAAAGCATGATCATGAATTTTGGAATTAATAGTCATTAGTTTAAAATTCATAAACTCCAGATACTTCACACTGGAATGCCTGGGAGTAGATCGGTAATGCAGGATTTTAAGTAATTTCCAGGTTAAAGTATTATTTGGTTTACTTAAAATGATAACAAAAGAGATGACTTTGAACTTCAAGTGTTTGCTGGCTAACACTGCCCCAATAGGAAATAGTTCACTTGTCTCTCTTGTTTAGAGATTTGCATGTATGAACATACATTGTTTTCATTTTAACACATGGTGTATGATTTTAGGAATCCATCTAACAGAGAGCTGTGCATTTCTGTTTTGGTTGAGAAAGCAGGACTTCTTCATTTTCAGTACCTTGTTGAGACTAGCGAGCCTCTGTCCCAGTGCAGAGGCTGCTGTGTTATTGATGCACTGAACCGTCTGGTGAGTATTTCATGGAGCTAAGCACAGAAAGCTGGAGGACAGTGGACATCAGAGAAGAGAACAAGGGTTAAATTATTTGGAAATAGGTGCCTTTGTGAGTTGAGTACTCATTGTGTCCTTTTGGCAATAAGGAACATTTATCATAAAGAAGTGAAGTTATTATATGTACTTGGTCCTTCTTAGCTAAACTTCATCATATTCATTTGCGATCCCTTCCACTTTTCATATTGAAGCTATCATGAGTTAACAAAAGCAGGCATCTCTGCCTAGTGGCCTAGAATTACTTGTCAGTGACTAGATTTTAAGCAGGAGAGTAAAATCTAGTGGCTTTGAGGAAAATAAAGTAAATCTGAAATGCATTATGAATTGTTATTAATCATTTTTTCTGATAAGATATTCTGCCTGGCTCTTACATTTTTAGGTGTTATGTGTACTTATTATAAATTGAGAAGGCTGTAGAAAGGGAAATACTGACACCTAAAATTTGAGGAAGGATCTTTTTGCAGCTTGGGGTAAACCTGCAATAGAGGCATTCAAATTGTTCATAAAGTGATGTTCTTATAAAATGAGTTCAGTATTGGGTTTAATGTCTGCATCGGAAAGATCAGCATTAGAAAAGGTCTATATCTAAGTGGGCCTTTCCTTGAATAAGAGAGAAGGACATCAAAATGCAGCAGACAGCAGCTTGTCAACAGTATGGAATTTTAAGTCTTTAGGGCTGGGGATAATAAGCTGATGTTACCATTTAGGAAGAGTAGGTGGTATCTTTAGTGCAATCCGATCAATCTAAACTCACAGTATATCCAGACTTCTCTGTCCATCAGGATTTTGGTTATGGGGCTAGTAGTTCTTTCAGTACTAGGAATTGAGCTCAAGGCCTGCCCATAAGCTACCTTCTCAGACCTTTTTGAAAAAACATTTAAGACAAGTTGCCCAAGGAGGCTTGACCTTACTTACCATCTTCTGCCTCAGCCTTTCAGATTTTAAGAATTGTGTTTGATGAAAGCATCTATCTGTACTTTTGTCTAGATACATTAGGTACATGATCTACATTAATCTGTTAAAAATATATAAAGTGGAAGCAATCTTTACTATTTCTTTCAGCATCTGACAGAGCTTTGTAAGATATGCGGCCTTACTGTATTTCCCTTGTACCAGAGGAAAGGCCAAGGCTGTGCAGCTGGGAAGCAGCCAGGCTCAACTTGGACACAGAACATCCTGACAGCAAAGCCCAGGGGTCCTGTCCAGTCCCACACGGCTGTCTGGCAAGCACCCAGTCAGCCTGGTCTTGTCACACCCACACCTGACAAGTCCTTCCTGGTCTTATGTTGACCATTTAAAGCTGCCTTTGAAATTATACTTGCAGAACAATTTCAGCAAAAAAAAATTTTTTTTCATAAAAGACTGCATGTAGAAATTAAATTTTAGCGTGGTGGCTCACGCCTGTAATCCCAGCACTCGGGAGGCTGAGGCAGGAGGATCGATGCGAGTTCGAGACCAGCCTGGGCTACAAAAGTGAGCTCAAGGCCAGCCTCAACTGCATAGTGAGACCCTGTCTCAAAAAGACAAAAAAAAAAAAAAAAAAAAAAAAAAGAAATTAAATTTTAGAAACTAATTCTACTTAGAACTTTATATGACTTTACTGATAGTAAGAGCAGTATTTTTAGGGCTAGTGGTAGTGAACATGGTGAGTAGAAAACTGCTTCATAGTACATTTTACCTTTCTTCATTGTAGGATATAATTACAGAAATTATCATAAGATATGAAGTTGATTATTTAATCATGTTATCAGAGCAAGTGTATTATTTTCAGTCAAGAAATTTTCTACCATCTTATTTTTACTTTAAATCCGAACAGTTACTTTGTGTTCTCTCATGAAATTGTTACCTTATTAGAGAACACAAGATTGGTTTCTTTCCTGCGCATTGCCGTATATCTAGAACCTTTAGCAATATCAAGTTTTCTTTTCATTATTTTCTTCCCTAAGCTAGGGAATGACATTTGAAAAATGACATCCATTTCTGTGCTAACACTTGGCACTCTTCAGATTGCTTTCACATTGGGAGACCTCCCTGACAAAACATTTGGGGGCTGAAGCCCATGCCACAGGACACCAGTAGGAACCTGTGTATTTCCATGTCTTTTCAGTCAGACTTCTTTTGTGTTTGGGGACAAGTCATCCCAGAGAGTACAGCTGAAAAACTGTATAATTAGGTGAAGACTAGAAGATGGGAAGGAGTTTATGCTTGATGAGGAAGGCAAGTTACCGGCCCCATGACTTTGGTGTCTCACAGCGAAAAGTTTTTTTGGAGGTAAGTAGAGTGAGAAGTTTGAAACTCTTGGAGTCACACAGGAAATAAGGAGAATTATTTGGCTAAAAGTAGCTCTTGCATTCCTAAGCAAGCAAAATGTGGCCCTTATGCGGAAGGGGGAAATAAGCCAAGGGTTGGACAACGTAAACTGCATGAGAGCTTTCTGACACTGAATATTCCTGGTGATTCTTCATAATAAATACATTGTTTTTTTAAAAGTGTACAAGTTATAATAAAAACAAAAATTACAAGTGATGCAGAATTTCACTTAATAAAGTATTCTGAATTTCATAGTATTTGTTGTTATACATAGTGTTGTCTTTCAGCTGTTATTTCATATTGCCAAATAATAAATGTGTTATCATTGGAACTTTCCTATTTAAAGACAAATAAGAAGTGCTGATAAATGAATCTAATGGCCACCCTAGAAGATTTAATTCACATTGCTATAAAAGGTAATACATTTGTTACTTATTTCAGATATTTTCTTGTTTGATACTTTTAATAAAGACAAAGGTTTCACATTTCTTAAAAAGAAAAAGAAGGAATTAATGTGCCAGGCATTCTTTTTATGCTTTTCAAATACTCTAGTGTTTTGCATTTTCCTTCAATTTACCTGACACCCCAGTAATAGTGTTGATAATAAGGATAACAAAAAGTCACAACAGTGTATTTTGTTATCTGTTTGTTTAGGGGAATAATTAACTTGGTGGTTAACAGTGAGATTGAGTTTCTAAACAGCTGGGATTCAAATTTCTGTGTCAGTATTAGTACCCAGTGTTTGCTTGGGAAAATATTCTTGTCATTTTGTAAACCTCAGTTTCCTCTTCCGTAAAATGGAAACATGTAAGTAGATTATAGGATTGATCTGCATTGTTATGGTTTACATCTAAAATGACCCTTCAGAATCTCATCTGTTAAATAGATGTGCATTTGGACGAATGTGATTATTCCACTGAGCCTTAGCTAAATGTGTTTTTAGCAGTGGGACTTTATTGAAGGAATAGTGTCACTGAGGATATGATCTATAAGAGTGTATTCTTGTCCCTGAATCCTTTATTTTCTCTCTTTCTTCCTCCACATCTTCCTCCTCTTCCTCCCCCGCCTCCTACCCCCCCTTCTCCTCTTCTTCTTCTTCTTCTTCTTCTTCTTCTTCTTCTTCTTCTTCTTTTTTTTTGCAGTATGTAGGATCAAATTTGGGACCTTGCGCTTGCCAGGCAGGCACTTATACCACTGAGCTATTTCCCAGTCCCTTCATTTCCAGTCTGGGTCTGGCTCTGTCTCTGTCTCTGTGTGCCAGTCTCTTTTGTAGTTACCACGGCTTTCCATAGTTTCTTCCACCATGCCCTGCTACTAGGACGTTTCTACATGGCAGGCTCATTGTTTTTCCTTGAGAAGCACAAAATGCATGGGGCCAGTACCTTGACCAGGTCCTTGAAGCATAAACTTAATTTCCATCTGACTGAACCCTCTGAAATCTTGCTTTTGTTTTTAGCCAGTTCTACAGTGGGAATCAGGAAAGAAAATGTAGAGCCAAAGTGTTTGAAACTTGATTAGTGAGAAAGACAGTGAGTGTAATGTTGAGTCCAGTGAGAATGTGGCTGCCACATGTTTATGTTATTATAAGGCACCCAAAGCTAAATACCAACACACTGATAGGCTGAGGAGACTGAGCATAAGAACCCAGCTTTAACAACTTAGTGCAAGACCTGGTTTTAAAATTTTAAAACAAAGGATTGGTGATGTCGCTCAGTCAGAAGTCCTAGATTCAATCTTGAATATCAGAGAATAATTTTAAATACTTTGTACCAAGAATATAGGAAAAGAATATAGGAAAGATAGCCTAAGGGTATCTGAGAAACAAGCCAGATCTCCCTTTTCACAGGATCAAAGGTGTAAAAATATAACTGTATAAATAACTTTACTTTGAAAAATTAACTCCAGGTACCTCGTACAAGGAGAGCAACCAAGGAAAAGTATCCCAAAGTTCAGCCATTCAAATACTTAAATGCTACAGCGGTCATGGCCCAAGAGGGCCCAGCTATCTCTGTAGCCTGTAGCGGATGGTGGTGCTGGTTCTCCATGTATACAAAGTGTAAGAACTATGGTGTTACAGAGGCTTCTACTCAAATTCCAGAAGAAAGCTTCAGGGAAAACTTTGTGAACCTGTGTCACAGGTTAACATTTTCTGACTGGACCCCTTGAGAAGTTAACAAATTAATTCTTGAGAATGAAGCCAGAGGTACTGCGAAGATGCAGATGCTCAAATCTGGAGACTGCTGAGAAAAGCTGCAAGCAGTGAGCCAAGTGAGCTCAAGGAAGTGGTCATGTAGGCTGCACCCGCTCTGAACGCATCAGTGGATTTATCAGCTGGTAACTGTAGCACTCACGTGAACCAATGCTTTGTAAAAGCTCCTCTGTAAAGAAATGAGATTTTGACAATATTTGAAATCTAAACTATAACATTCTACTTCCAAACAGGTTCATGCACTTACCACTATGCATAGTGCATTCATCAATTGACGAGATGCCAGAATCTCAGCATTGCTTGAAGGTGCAAGTCCAAAGCTTCCTCGGAAGCAAAGAACTCAAGGCTAATTCTTAGGTGTGGGCTCTGTAAAAAAAAAAAAAAAAAAAATCAAAAAGAATTTTAAATACTTCCAAATACATTGGTACAAGGTGAGCATTCTCATTCCAAACAAGAATAAGGCACAAAAAGGAAAGGAACCAAAGTAAGACAAGAAATCAACAGGACACAAGTGGAGTCCTCTGGCTCCATGTCTGGCACTTGGGGCCTGTGGCCTGATGTGACAGCAGTAGACTTAGTCAGCTCCAACTTACTGTGTGGGCTGTGTGCTCACTTCTTTCCTGGTATTTTATCTACAAGGTGGAAACAGTGGTAGTATCTACCTCGCTGTGGTACAGTGGGCTTCAATTAATCAGTGCTGAGAATAGTGTTGGTAAGTGGATGCAACTAGAGAACTTCCTCTTGAGTGACATAAATCAGGCCTGCACGTGCAAACATCATGTTGTTTCCTTACTGTGAGAACCTGAAAGAGAAACTGGAGTATGAAGGGTACAATAGATACTGGGAAGCAGGAGTGATCTTACTCAAAAGCAAAGAATTACTGAGTTGGAGAGGAGGACAGGAGGGGAAGTGGGGGAAAGAGATATACCTGTGCACAGAAGCAGGATGATTTGGACAACTATACTGTGCATTTCTGCTCTTCTGTGGAAAGGGGCAGTTAAAGCTTTATTTGTTTTGTCTCTTTACTTCAATTGTTTTTACTTTTTCTCATCTTAATTTCTTATATACTTCTTTTTTCTTCCAATTTTACATGCATATATCTGCTAATGTGAATAACTGGTTGGAAAACAGCACTATGCATTGCAATAAAATGAAATTCATACTGCTTTATTAAGTGAAATTCTGTATCACTTGTAATTTTTTCAGTTTTCATAATACTATTTTGTACTCTTAAAAAAAGAATGGTAGCTGCCATTTAGCAGTGCTTCTTTCTTATATCATATGGTCCTCTGATTTCAAAACTAAAACTATTGTTATTAACCCAATAGAGAGAAAATAGAACTCTGTAGAATACTGTGGGAAAATAACATTAATTGCTTCTATGGGAAAGCCATACTCTAAAGTTTGAATGACAGATGTGTGAGGGATTTCTTGGCAGATGATTCATTTTTGAGTTGGACATTTTCTATTTATTTTTCTTCTGTTATAATGTGCTACTTTCTACAGGGATTACATTTGCATTTATATAACTTGACAAGAGTTTACCATAGCTTGATTCTCAGAGTAAGATTTTGACTCTTAGCTCAGAACTCATAGAGCAAAAACCAAGATTTGTGCCAGTATATTTTTCTCTCCCTAATCCCTTCCTTCTTCTGCTATTCAGTTTCAGAAGTTATGTCATAAACTCTTATTGTAGTTAGGATGAAAGAAAGTGTCTTCCTTACGACCTCTTCTACGTCATCCAGCCACTGTCCACAACTTGATTTTGTATCACTTTGGTTCCAGTACCCATTTTCTTCCAGAAGGCCTGCTTTCTTTCTCTTTTCATGGCCACCCTCCTGTCCTTGGCCTGGGGCTGTTGTAATTTTTTGCTATTTACTTCTCTGAGAAAGCACCTCCCAGATCTTTGCATAGCTCATCACATCTTGCTGTTCCTGTTTCAGCTCTGAGTGGCTTTTATAACGAGCTTAATTGTTGCCTTATTCTTCTCTGATATATCACATTTTCTTTTCTCGAAAACCTTCATGAGTAACTTAAATGTGTTAAGTTCTATATATCCTTATTGCCAGCCTCCATTTGGGGGTGGGACTGGTGTAGCATGTGATACAAGGGATCAAAACCTGGTCCCTATGCTTGCCCAAATAGGTGCTTAATCTGATGAGCTATCTTGTTGGCCCTTGGAAAATTCTTTGTGATATAGTAAATGTTCCAATTTTTGTTGAATGAGTGAATGGGTGCATTTTGGAAAGGATACAAAATGTGTCCATCATTTTATAGGAAGTGTCAGGACTGCATAGGATTTGAACCCAAAGGCTGAGTTGGTAGGACACATGAGATACATGAACAAGAAATGAAACAGAACTACAAAAAACGAAGTTATGATAAAGTAGCTTCTGGGCATTTATTTTGTCAAACTTTTACAAGGAAGAAATATCACCTTTCTTACTTGTTGCAACTTTCCTTCCATTGTGGATGAGTTTCTATCTTTTATAGTGATGTTCTAGAACAGTTATTTCAGTTTTGTTAGAAGTTTGAATTTTTACATGTGCAATTGTACATGGTTGTTGACGGAAAAAATTCCTGAAATAAGGGAACAGCTCTGGCTGCTAGTCCTCAAGGCTTTGTGAGAAGATGAAAAAAGTCACCTGTGATTATAACCAGAAAAACTCAAGTTTTAATATTTTAGAGCAATATTGCTAATTGCAGTAGATTATCAGTTGAGCATTTCAAGCATTAGAGATCATTAAGTCAAAGTTCTTGAGAAGTACTCGGGCGTTGGGGACAGGTGAAAATATAGACTCCATGGGAATAGGCTGTTACTTACTTATAATACACCTTATTACAAAATGTATAAATGTGTTCCAAAGGTTTGTCTCCTCCTCTTCCTTCCCTGTGTCTACATTTTATGCATTTTATATGATAGGTGTTTCATTGGAAAGGCAACCTGAATGTTAAATGGCTTTCAAGTTGTAGATCTTTCCGTTTTAGCAAAGAGAAGGAGGAGGAGGATGTATGCGTGTATGTGTGTAGGGGTGAGGGAGGTGGCGTGGAGGAGAGCTTGAGTGACTCCCTTAATGGTTTTGTTGATAGTGACTTTAAAAGCCCCCAGAGGAGCATCAGTTCGGCCTGGTTTTGGCTCACCCAGCTTTTCTCAAGAGAGGTCCAGAAAGAGGGAGGTCAGGTGAATAAGGCGTGAGTTATGTATGATTCACATGTAAGTTAGTGTTGAGAAAGTAAAATTGCTCCTGATTAAAGTAGGAAGACAGTTATTTGACAGTAATACTGTGTATCCATTGCAACTCCAAAATGATAGCATTTAAAGTAATCAGCCTCAAAAATCCTATAAAGTTTGCATGCATTAAAAAAACAACCATAAAGCCATCGTGTTTTTTTTTTTTTTTTTTTCTAAAAGTATATTGTTAACTATTTTCTTTACTGTACATTTTTTTTTTTTTGTCTTTTTGAGACAGGGTCTCACTATGCAGTTGAGGCTGGTCCTGTGCTCACTTTTGTAGCCCAGGCTGGTCTCGAACTCGCACCAATTCTCCTGCCTCAGCCTCCCGAGTGCTGGGATTACAGGCGTGAGCCACCACGCCCGGCTTTTACTGTACATTTTTATGGGAGAAGAGACATGAAAAAATTAAGTAAAATAAAGGCAGCCAATAATCTGTTTTCAGCTAATTACTGATGATGTGTTTATGCCACTCTTTTATTTTAGATATAATTTAATTTTTTCATAGCATACTTATGATCATCTGTGATCTGCCTTTTTGGTTTGTAACTTTTACATAAAATTTTAAGGACATGTCTGAATCAAATTCAGGCTGAAGAGTAACTGGAAAATTCTATAAAGAAGTCTCCATTTGAGCCGGGCGTGGTGGCTCATGCCTGTAATCCCAGCACCCGGGAGGCTGAGGCAGGAGGATTGGTGCAAGTTCGAGACCAGCCTGAGCTACAAAAGTGAGCTCAAGGCCAGCCTCAACTGCATACCGAGACCCTGTCTCAAAAAAAAAAAAAAAAAAGAAGTCTCCATTTGAGTTGGATTTTAAAGAAATTGAATATATTAGAGAGAAAGGAAAGGAATTTATGAAATTTACTTTTCATTCTTTTAAATGACCAAATGTGTTAGAAAAATTTAAAGTAATTTGAACTTCTTTTATAAACTTTTGGGGCAAGTAGAAAGATACAATGAGTAAAACAGGGAAATTGTAAAACTAACAACATGTCAAACCTTATGCACCTCTTACCCCCCTTCATATACTGTAACATAATTAATCTTATAAAGCAATTGAGGATAAGTTTCTTGAATCATAATCTTTTTACCTCAGCTTTCAGTAGCTCAGTGGGTATTATTATAGAGTAGGCATATTCTTTTATATAACTTCATTTTAATTGTCAAATCCTATACTTAAACTTTGGTCCAGTGCTTCAATCTACCACTCAGACTAGAATGGAACTGTATCACTGACACATTTCTGTATGTGTATGCTTCCTGCAGTCACTCTGTTTAGTACAGGACCTAATTTAGGATCAAAATGCTTTCAACATGCTGTATCTCTTTAGCCTTCTTTGTCCTAGAGCTTCTCTTTGTCTTTGATGAGTAATAGTTTTATAGTTGTATCATTCCCTGAGTTTTTTTAGAAAGTGAACCTTATTTATAATTCACGTTTCTTTTTATTTCCCTTGTGCCTAGTGAACCATTCATGATCCAGTTTTTACTATGGTTTAAAAACTTAGTAAGATCCTCTATCAAAGTGAAAAAAAAAAAAAAAAGTTTAAACAGAGCACTGCAGTGGTAGCTTTGTGGTGGATTTTGTCTACAGTACCTTTAAAAAACAGGTAATTTTTTCCCTCAACACATTAAATCCCTCCACAGGTTCTTGGCAAATTCTAACAGTCTGTTGAAAATGAGAACCGTCCAGTCTCTCCTTCCTGTTCTCCGTTTCTCATTCAGTCTTCCTTTTCTTTCTATCTTTCGATAGCTCCATAGTGCTACATTGGAAAGTCAAGTTTGTATATGTAGTTCTCTGATTTAGGTTTTAGAATTATTTGTTAGAAATTATTTAAACATAATAGACAAATTGGTATGAATAGTGGTATGAATAGTGTTGGGGCATTTTTCTTATTAAACTCAGATTCCTCAAAGTCACTTACTGCATACTAAAGTTTGTATTTTATGCTATGATTTATGTGAAATAAATCTCAGGAGAGAATTTTGCTTATGTGTACAAGATGTCTAAACAGTGATGTATATTTGTGGTATGTTATTAACAGTAGCTAATCTAAAGGAAGTGGCTTTCTTATGCGGCTGCCAGAAGAGTCATAGTGCGCTTTGTATTCCTTTGGAAGTTTTGTGGGGTTGCTCCTGGAAGTGTTGCCATTTGCCGTCTAAGTAGTGCAGAAGTGTTTTTCTGTAATGTAATTCTACTTTTCCAGGTGAGAACAGTGTTAAAGTTAATAAAGAAAATCACCTAGGGACTACATGGATGAGGTTGGGTCTTGGTGGAACTTCTACACTTCTCTGGGGGCTCCCTTGTAAGTGAAAATTTTAAGCTTTTATCAGTAATTTGACACAAGACATATTTATTGGAAACGTACATCTTGGACCTAATCATTAAGAGTAGAAGAGCATGTTGTCTTCTACTTTTCTGAATTTTTGCACATATAAAATAAGTTGAAAGAAAACACAAGTCAGATACTGGTTCATTCATAGAGATAAATTGGCAGCTTTCTATTCCATGGAATGTCAGAGTTAAACATCTTTTGTATCTGATTTTATATATTTTTTATTACCTAATATTTATGAACTAAGCAATGAGAAAAATAGGCAACGTACTGTTTTTTTTTTTTTTTCAAATATTATATATTTGTAAAAACTTCAAGTAAGCTGTATATAATTATCTAGATAAGATTTTGGTATGTAAATGTGTGATTCACGAAAAAATACTCTTGTTCAGTACATTTTCTTAGAAACTCATATTTAAAAATATATATAAAGCATGTTCTAAGACAAATTCTTCAGCACTAAGTTGTAAAACATTTGTGAGACTCATTATTTCGCTACATAAATTTTGCTTTCTGTACATGGCTCAAATGCAAAGAGTTATCTATTCAAAAATACTAGGGTTAAGAACAATTGTGTCCAGCTGTTCCTCTTCTCTTTCTGTTAGGACCTTGACTTTGAATGCCCACAGTTTACTTTCAGCGATGTGCCTACTGAGCTCCTTAAGTGGACCTTTTCCTAGCACTGTTTGTCGGTTTGCATTGCTGGTGGTGCAGTATGTTTTCTTTATAATTATTTTGCTGTATTATACATAATCTTTTGAACTATAATGCTATTGATAAAAGTGAAACCATATCAGGTATTTTATTTTAAACAGATTTACACACACAGGTGCATACACATACACACACGCACGCATGCACACACGCACACACACACACACACACACACACACACACACACAGCTCCCTATCATTGTATTAGGACTTCATATAATTACTTAAATTGTATTCTTGTGTTAGTAACTGCTGTTTTGAAAAATTAGGAGGTAATGAATAGTAGCATAGTCACACCATAATTTATGCTAATTTTATTACACTTATCTTACTAATATAGACTTGATAGAAAGTGGAGCTAAAAGCTCAGAATTATTAATTTATAAATAACTTACTTCCTGATTAGCAAAGCTGTCTGAAAATAATTTACAGGCTGACATTTGAAAAGCTGTATTTCAGAATAGTATCCTACTTTTGAAAATTTAAAGAAAGATGTATACCACTCTAGGAAAACTTAAACATCCCCACTGAAACTTTACTGGATTTGAATAAAGCAGATATTCTCTAAGGAGTTCCTCAAGTAGGAAACTAATGTCTACATGCAGTCTTCAAGGTGACAAGAAGGATATTGTCAGCACCTTGGTGTTGGAGTCACCTACAATCAATAGGATTCACTGAAGATTTTCAAGTACTGAGTTTTTACTAAGAAAAAATACCAGATATTTCAGTCTCCTTCCATAATCCCTCTGAAAGAAGTTTCATTTGTCCTGTTTCACAGTGACAGTCTTGGAGACAGAACCAAAGCACTAAGGTCTAGAATCCAAGTTTGTCAGATTAAAAACAAAAGCACTCCACCTCCCACATAACTTTCATGTGCACAGCATATTTGTAGAATATTTACTATAGTTTTTGCTATTTAAGATTCACCTTTATAAGACTAAAGATTGCTCATTTGTGCTAAATAACTACAGATGTAAGCATGCTTCTTTGGTCTAATTTATTACTCCATTGTATAGGAGAGTAGAACTGAAGCACCATAGTAAAGTGGCTCTACTAGGTAGATTTTAAAATGTGCCAGAAATGGTAATCACAGTGTTGTTGCCAACGGTGGAATCACAGTGAAGGACATGGTTTCCCAGTGACTTCAGATGACTGTGGCCTGCTTCTTGTCCAGCAATAGTTTGGGTGAATATCTTTTGGAAAATATCAGTGACCTTCATGTTAGCAATGAATTATTGGTAAAATTCTTTCAGCTACTCTTTTGGCCTAGGACTGAGCAGTCACAGATTTCCTCAGAGGAACTTAAAATAATGTGCCGTCTGGTGATTCTTTATGATTGGTACTATTTGCGGCTCACTAACTTTCAGTTTATTTGATTGGAATTGAAATGGAAATAAAATGAAGGGAGTGGTCCCAACAGAGCAATATTTTGATTTATCAAATTGGGAAAATATTTTGAAAATCGGAAATCGCTTAGCTATGCATAGAGGCACTACCTCGAAAGCTTCATTAACGATAAACGAGAGTTCATTTTTCTTTTGTTACTTTGTCAGCATTTGGAAATGACCATCTTTTTTCTAAAAGGTGACTTGGATAAATATCCTATATGTATGAATTGAGAAGTTTTCCATTCCCTTTACTTTGTAAAGTAGGATATTTAGAATTGTCATGCTGTCAATTGTAAAGAACAAGTACAGATATTCTGATACACATCCTTCCAGGATAGAGGATTAAAAAAGTGTAGGAAATCATACTTGAAAATTGAGATGTTAGTAGCAGAAAGGACAGGGAAGTGATACTACTTTGTAAGATATACCGTACATTTGTTTTTGCTGAGAAAACATTTCCTAAGGTTCAGAATCATACATAAGGCTCAGTTGTCCTGTGTGACTTGTTCAGTGATTCACAAGATGTATTCAGATCTTTGAATTCCTCAACCTTTGTTCTGTTTCCCTGGATGTCGATACCTTTCCTTGTCCTCTTCAGTAGGTAGTTTGGTATCTCTGTACTTTAGTATATATTCCTCCTCTTTATGTAACTTCTGTGGATAGGTAAGAGCTACTACTTCCAATCAGTTTTGTATTTAGAATATGGAGGGAAACTTACCACTCTAAATATGTTGCTTTGGCTGATCCTTGCCAGTGATTTTGTCAGCACTCACCATGTTTTGAGGTCAGCACTTTGATTTCAGTTGAAAGCTCTTGGCGTAGGTGCACTGCTGCTGGGTATTCCAGAGATACCAGCCACGGTTCTGAATGCAGAGCAACTATATGGTCTTTTAATAATAGTTAACAAAGTCTCTTTCAGTGTAGAGAAGCTAGAATTTTCTTTGTGAATCTCATCAGGTTAAACATTCAACTAGAATTTCCTTTTTAAGATTTCAGGGCAGCAGAGATGACATTTTTGAGATTAAAGTACTAGAAAAGTAATCAGAAAGTGTCTTTAGAAGTTACAGAATAGCAGAAAGCGAGAAGACAGCTTATCTTCTAAAAGCGTTGTGTTCACATACACAGTAATCAGTCTCCAGAACCTTTCCCAGCTGCCTAGATGTTGGTTTTGTTTCTTCAATTTCTTGCTGTATAGAGAGACCTGGGGAATAAGCTGGGAAACTCAGAAAACGCTGCGTTTCTTCTTCTGAGTAGAAGCCACCTTTACCAGATCGATGTGAGCAAGACTTGAACGTGCTGCCGTGGTGCAGGACACTCGGTCCTGACCTGTGGGGTCCACATGTGGTCTGCTGCCCTGGCACATTGTCCTTAGTAATGCAGGCTTGCTGCAGGTGCAAGTGCTGGGACGCAGCAAGTACTGTGTGTCCCCCGGAGACGACATTGTAAGACACAAGGGTATGTGATAAAGACCCTTAGAAGTAGATTATCCATTATTTTTATTTTTGTTTCTCTTCTTATAATGCGACATGGAGTTGATACCATGGCGATTCAGTTCACCCACCTACATACATAGGGCTGTTATATGAACCACTTTTTTTTTTATATCTTAGCTGAGCTTCCCTCAAGGTCCAGCACATTTCTCAATTATTTTCAGCATCCTCTTTAATTACTGTTTAACAATTCCCACTTGCTTTTTTTGTGTGTATGTATTTAGTCCAGGGTCTACAGGGTCTCAGTACACAGATTGGACGCCTAGTGCTTCTCCTGTTTTCGCCTCCCAAGCACTAGGACAGGCATGCACGCAGTCTCATTTGCTGTCTCAGCATGCCCTGGGGAGGGACCAGCATGGCATGCTGGGGATCCAGCTGTGGCCACGGTGCTCTGCTTAAGCAGGCACTTTAGTCTGCTGAGCTGTCTGGCCAGCCCCTACTTGCTTTATCATCTTATAATGTTGACATATAGTTCTCTCTTTTCTTTTTCTGCTGTCTTTGCTCTTTAAGATAGAACCGGGACCATAAGGAGACTTCAAGTCACTTGTTCAGCTTCCTTGCTTTGCTTGCTTGCTTTCTTTCTTTCTTTCTTTCCTTTTTTCTTTGTTTTGGGAACTGGGGATTGAATTAAAGTTCTTGAGCTTGCCAGGCCAGCAGTTATTCTGGTGAGCTATCTCCCCAGCCCCTGTTCAGCTTTCTTTAAATCCCTTAAAACTGTATTTGCTTATTAATGGAAAGAACTATCTGACATATGCAGGTCCCATCCATCACTCATGGAACTTATGACATCCATATGTAAATATTTTTCTAAATATAGTGAAATATAGAAATAACCAAGGGAACTGATGAACATCTGTAGTGCCAGCACCTGGAGAGGCTGAGGCAGGAAGATTACTTCAGCCTCGGGATTTAAAATGCATGGGCATCATAAGAAAGCTGTATTTAAGAAAAAAAGGAAGCATTTTAACTTATTTATGATAGCAAGCAAAGCCCAACAGTATAAACTCAAAGTAAATGAAATAAAAATGAGATAATTTCATTTGTTAATTTAGATAACAAGATAGCTCATATAAGTTATTAGCAAATTCAGCTATCTTTTTAAATTTAGCAAGTCACAGAGAGAAGAAACTTTTTTTTTTTTAAGTTTTGTCCTCTTATGGCAGTATTATTCAGTAATTGGAACTATAATTGATAGAATTAATCACACTAATTGATTAAACAGAAAAACATGTGGGATGCTCTTAAAACTGTGAAAAAAATTGTGGAATTCCAGTAACATCCTCCCGTGCTGTGTGTGCCAGGCTTCCTTACCCTGTCCAGGCTCTCAGCTGCCATTCAGTGAGTATCTGCTGTGTCAGGCTCACAGCTTGGCATGCTGCTCACCTCCTCACCGCTCCCCTCAGCAGCCTGGCACAGTTGGTGACAGGTAAAGACCCAAGGATTGTGAACCTCAAGCCCTGGCTGTATCCCAGACAGCTGGACTCCCAAACCCAGTTCTCCAGTAGTTTTTTGCTACAGCAAATATATTTTGTCATTTTTACATTTGTATATTCAACTAGGGTGATTTTTTTCCATCTGATGTAATACATATGTCTTGCTTTCTACTTAATAATAGACTTCTAGAAGTCTCATTTCCAAGCAGAAATGTGATACAAAAAGATACTCTTGAGTGGACATATCAGTATTTTCATATGTCTGTAGCTCATCTAGCTAGCATTGTCAGCATTTTTGTGTGTTGAATTTGATTTGTATGTTGAGGCCACTGAGTCTTAGTGTATCCACTGTGGTAGAAAAGTACTTTTTTTCAAGTTGGCCATGGGCACAGACCAGTGTCTCAGGTCAGTCTTTATCAAGAGGCTCTCTGACCTTTATAGTAGCCCAGAGGCTGTGGCCTGCTATTAGCTTCAAGTGCTCGCATAGACTAGGGTATGGGAGTAGCTGGACCGTGGGCCTGGCATACTGGCTTAGGCCTCTGGTTGGTTTACCACAATTCTAGTTCTGGATGATTGATGTACTGAGCAGGCAAGGCTCAGCGTTGTGTTAGTGGCGCCAACAGATAGGCTTGTGGCCTGGATGGAGTAAAAGAGGAAAGAAGGAAGCTGCTCTGCTTCCTGACTGCCACTCCGTGGCTGTGTCTTCTCTCCCATGTCCCCGTATTGTAACCAGCTGACTATGGACTGAAACCTCTACACACCGTGAGCTAAAGTATACTTTCCCTTCTTTAACTTGTGGGTCCCAGTAATGAGAAAGTGACTAGGACATCTGCTTATAAAATGCTGACGTTTTTACACCAAATACTCCATGTGTGTGTCCAGATGGTCTTGGTAGGGCAACGTGCACTGTATCCAGATGGAGAGCACCACATCTTAGATACCTTGTCATTTATGGCCTCTCCATCTCTAGACGCAGGCTAAACTGATGCAAAGCTCACCAGGTGTGGTGGTGTTACTGAAAATAAATGATCTGAGTGCACATGCTCCTTCTTTCACCTCCTTTGCCATTCTAGGAGTGTTATGGTTGTGGCACCTGACAAAGTATGGAGCAATAAAAAGGCATGTCCTGCAGGTGTAAAATGTAGACCAGTTTTAGATTGGATTTTAAATTGTGTCAGTACTGTCAGGGCAGATGTCTTTGAAGAAACAAGCGTTGGTTCTGAAAGAGATTACATTGTTTAGTTTTCTACTTGTAAGGGGGCAATTTATAAAGGAAACGTTTTTCTCTTTCTTAGGTACTATTGAAGTTTATTTAGTGCACTGTTTTGGAATAAAATTTAGTTAACTCCTAGAAAAAACATTCTTTTACACTGAAAGCTTTCCTGTTTATTACCAGACATTCTTCCGTTTAAATTTGGTAAATGCCATTCCTCTAATGCATTGACTCCCAACAGGAGCACTTTTTCCCCTGGGGACATTTGGCCGCATGTGGAGTCTGTTTTGCCTGTCACAGCAGGGGACTCAGTGATGTTAGATCTGCTCTAGCTGTCCTGTAGTGCCTGCAGAACCACGTCGAGAATTGCCTACCCCAAATGCCAGCTTTGACGGACTTGCTCACAGATGTGTCTTTGTGCATGTTTTCAGTAAGTGGATAAAACAAATCATCAAGTAAATTTCATAACCTGTGTTTATGCTATGGATAGCACTGTTTTGTGCAGTTAAAATGCTGCAGTGGTTAAAGCACGTGCAAATGGTGAGAAATGGCTGATATATCTGAACTGGGTTCCCAAGGCTGTAACACTATTGCATGATTTTTGTGTGCCCTTGGATGGGGTTCCAAAAGGTCCCCAAAAGAGAAGAGGGAAACCTCACCTTACCCTACTGTTACAGTTTTTGAGGCCCTCCCAAAGCCTCACACAGTCATGGGGTGAGCATCTAGAGTTTGTAATTAACTCAAGCTCTCCAGTGAGAGTGCTACACCTGCCCTGGGGTGTGGCATACAATATAAGGCAGGGAGAGAAGCTTGCTCTCTGCTGCTCCTTCCTTTTTGCTCATCCTGTTTTGTTGTTTTCCACTGCCATGGACTGCTCCCTCTCCCTGAAACCTCTGTGAGCTAAATAACCTTTCCCTCCTTCATTTTGGGCAACAGGTATTTTGTCCTAGTAATGAGAGAAAAGTAGCCGAGATACTTACCCTAGGAAGGATGAGTTGCAGATTCCCTAATTGATATCAAGGAAGAAATTATCAGTGCATCAGGGAGAGACCTGAGGAAAGTGGATTAAGCAGAAGTAAAGAAGATAAAATAAACTACAGGTGCTCAAGAGACAGGCCCATCGTAGTTTGGGATCGGGGGGCTTTCAGTGTGATCGCGAGGGGTCCTCAAAATGGGTGATGTAGGCTGTGCTTTCCTGCTGTCTCTCACATACCCTGGTCATGGGCTATGTTAGGAGGAAACCATTGGTGTGTGCCTGCGGTTTAGCATTATGCCGCCCCTGGATCCTGCGCTTGCTTGAGGACCAGGCCTATGGGAGAGAGGCCCAGACTCAACTCGTGGGTGGAAAGCATGGGCCGATTTATACGCTGAGGGTTGTTTTCCTTTGGAGTGACTTTCCTGGAAGGAAGGAAGAAAGACATTGTCTTGAAGTTGTAATTTTTCTTAAAAGTACAATTTCAAAGCTACAGCTTTCCTTGTCTTTTTTCTACTTATCCTCTTCCTTCTGTCCTTCTTGTGTCCATGATGGTCTTTCTCTAGGCTTACTAGTTTCTGCCTAAACTTTAAAGTATTATGGAATGTGTTTTCCTTTCTTAAAGTACAGAGTAAGAGTACAAAACCATGTAACAATGTCTGTAAAGTAGAACTTTTCAATCATTAAGTCCAACCATGTAAATTAAGCCTGTGCTCCCTGCTGCTGAATATTACAAGCTGTTATTTAGGCATTGTCTCTTTTACTCTTCTCTTGTTGCTGGGACAAATACCCAACCTTCAAAGTGAAGGAAGGAAAGGTTTATATTAAGCTCACAGTCAGTGGATGGTTCAGTCCAAACTCGGCTGGCTCCAAAGCAGAGCAGCACATGGCAGAAAGTAACCTCCATGGTGGCTACAGAGAGCAGAGAGGCAAAGGGAGAAGTAGCGACAGTAATGGCAGCAGAGAGCAAGTCTGTCTCCCTTATGTTACATTCGGGCTATCTGCCCCAGACTGGGTGCGCTGCTCACACCCATAACCACAGAGGCCCGTACACCCATAGTCCCAGCACCACTCACACCCATTAATTCCAGTGGCTCATGATCTAATCACAAACTCTGCCCCATGACTGCATGAGGCTCGGTGGGGACAACTAGACATAAACCATGACAGACATTTTTCCTGCTCCTCTTCCAGAAAAAGAATGCTACCCCTGCAGCAGTGCAGCAAAGCATGCTTCACAGCTAGGCTGTCCATGTATAGATAACACCCACTTGCCCTCCAGTGCTGCATGGTTCCCAAGACTGGCGTAGCCATGATGATTGCCAACATTTTCTGAGCAGTGAACATGGATCAGGCACCATGCCATGTTTTATCATCTTCCTTTTAAATGAAAAAAAATAGGCATACATTATTTCCCTAATTTATCTGCAGTACATACTTTTAGGTGAAATTGAGAGTTACACCATCTAGCTTTGGCCTGAGTGTGGAGAACCGTGTACTGCCGTACCCTAAAGATGGCGCCAGCTTCCGCCTTCCACCCTGGAGGGGTGAGTGCTCTCCGCCCGTTGGTTATTACCATATATGGTCAAGGCTTCCGCCTTCCACCCGCGAGGGGTGAGTGCTCTCCGCCCGTTGTTTATTACCATATATGGTCAAGGCTTCCGCCTTCCACCCCCGAGGGGTGAGTGCTCTCCGCCCGTTGTTTATTACCATATATGGTCAAGGCTGAAACCCCTGGCTTGCTTCCGCGTATGTAGACCTACCGTTGAGTGCCACGTAGCTAACCAGGATTGGATGCTCGGGAGTATTTAGTTAGAAGCCCACGGGCGCTCGAGAGAGAGGGGAGAAGTAAGAAAGAGGGAGGAGGAGGAAAGACCGCGGGTGCTCGGGGGAGACGAACTTGTACAAGGGTCCTGAATAAACCGCTGAAGGAAGAGCTGTGTGTTGCGTCCTCCTTGCTGGCGAGGCGGCGCGCGGCACCTGACACTACATCTTCAGTGCTTATGCAGGAAAGCTGAGCACACCTGGGCTAGTGCACAGAGCTGTATGTGATTTCCTTGGTCATGCTCAGGTCTAGAACTAGACAGTGTAACTCTCAATTCCACCATTCTTTAAGAGTACAACTGCGAATAAATTAGTGAGATAATGCTCACTTTGTTGTGATTTCCATACATTAAAAAGAGACAAAGTCTTAGGTGTTTTTACTTTTTCAAAACAGCTGTCCTGCATCCTTAGATGACCTAGAGACCCAGCATTGTCCTTGCAGGTATTTCCCAGGAAGTTACCATCAAGCCCAGTCATGTCGTAAAGCCTCAGCTTGGTCTTCTCTTTTCCTGGGCTCTTCTGAGCCTTGGGGACAGCTTGTTCATATGTGTTTCCACACTTTCATGATTGTGTGAGCTTTCCAGAATGATACGCTTCATTTTTTTCATTCCACAACTCAACATTTTTTTTAAAAAAATTTTATTTATTATTTTTATTCTTGTTTCAGAACCTTTGTTTATTCACTCATTTTTATGGCCGGCTCAGCCCACCCTGAGGACAGGGCTGGCGCAGCATGTGGTGCCGGGGGATCGAACCGCGGTCCCTGAAGCTGCCCAAGCTTTCCCAAGCAGGTGCTTTAGACCACTGAGCCATCCCACCAGGCCCCCACAACTCAACATTTTGAAACACATCCAGCCTTCAAAAAACAAATGACAATGGTTGATAACAATATCAAAAAAACGCCCATCTAAGGGCAGAGAAAGGTTCTAAATTAATAAAGGCGCCCAAATTTTTGGAAAAGGAGTGTTATAGGGCTGTGTAATGCCCATTTTTATTTTTGAGAGTATTTCTACTGATGAATTATTAATTTTAACTTTATAAGTTTTATCACATTAAGCAATATGTATTTAGTAGGGAAGTAAAATTTCAATGAAAGTATTAAATTTTATGTCGTGAGTATGTAGAATACACATCAACTTTTTAAACATCAAGCATTTACCTGCTTACAAGGTCTAAAAAACAACAGCATAGGGGCAGAGAGATAGCTCAGTAGAATAAGCACTGGCCGGGCAAACTCCAGGTCCTCAGTTCAATCCCTGGTACTGCAAAAACAAAACAAAACAAAAACACAGCAGAAAACAAAGTCCTATGTGAACTACATGTATAAAATATAAACACATATAAGATATAATATATAATAGGAATATATGGAATATAATATATAAGGAAGATAATTATATACAATTAAATATTAATATATTGACAGTGCATATTAATTTATATTTTATATCTTAATTATAATTCATGTATGATTGTACAATTATACAGAATATGCATATAATTATGCTAATGTGATAATTATGACTAGATAATATATAATTATATTTTATGTGTACAAATACAACATAAACAAAACTCTACTGTAGCAATAATCTTTGCCTGTGTTATCACTCTGAAGACTGTCCTCACACAAGACAATAACGTGTTTCCTACGTAACGCTCGCTTACACTGACAGCATGCATGCTTAGCTTTCCTTTCCAGTTTGGCAGGTGATACCACCTTTCATGTGTTTTCTCTTGGGTGAGGAGCTTCCTATTACTATACAGTGTGCCTTATTGGGAAAATGAAATGCCAATAAAATGAAATACCAAGTGTATATTGGGTGTTTAGGATAGACATCAATATTTTCTATGTCAGCTGTTTGTTTGTTGACTAAATCTGAAAAGTAACAACAGAAAGAAATTGCTATGTGAACTGCAATAAGAATAGAAATAAATCTGCCACAAAATAATATTTACTTCAGTTATCACAACTAAGGCAATTTTCACATGATAGTATGTATCGCAAATAAGTGTCTCACTGTTAGCGTGCATGTCTTGTTTTCCTTTTTAAAAACTTTGTTATTTATTTATTTATTTATTTACTTATTTATTTATTTGTATATGGCTCACCCTGCCCTGCGGGGAGGGGCTAGCGCAGAGTATGGTACTGGGGATTGCAGCACGGTCCCTCCAGGTGCTTTAGACTGCTGAGTTATCTCACTGGGCTGTTTTCCTAGGACTTTTTTTTTTTTTTTTTTTTTTTTGCCTGCTTTGGTGATATCAGGGATCAAACTCCAGACCTTGTGCTTGCCAGGCAAGCACTTATTCCACTGAGCTGTCTCCCCTACTGATAGGACATACTTGACATTTTGCTGGTCTTTTTTTCTTAGACGGTCCTTACAGTGTTTTACTTGTCTGTTTATAGGTCTGCTATATAATTCTTTTGAGAAGTTCTTTGGGAAAATGCATATTTTTTTCTGTATTGTAGTTACTCATTTATCAATTCCAGTCTAATCATCTAAGAGAACTTTCTGAGATATTTTGTGCCTGTTATATTCTTTGTGTGAACTGTGAAGCTGTTCATGCCTGACATGTTTAAGATTCTGTAAAATACAATCACTGGCCAGCACACTGTTTCAAGTAGCACTGCAGTTGCTGTGTACTGCAGCTGCGTCATGAGCACCATCTCCTCAGCCTTTCATTTCCGTACGTAATGAGGACTCCTTTGCATTGAGGATTCACTCTTAATCTTTTCTTTTTTTATTTGTTTCTTTAAGTCAGCCTCTCCATACGTAGTCCAGGGAAGCTTTTTACTCATTACGTAGCACTGGCTGGCCTTGAACTCACAGGATCCTCCTGCCTCAGCTTCGCTGAGTGCTGGGATTACAGGGGAGATGGGGTATCACCAATGCCTGGCCTCACTACCAATCTTAGCATCATGGTATAATATTATGGTATTAATACTGCTTTGTTTTTCTTTATCATATTAGAGGCCAAAGTTATATTTTTCTGAAATCTGAAGATTGTAGTATACATTTTTCTATTGTGAAATTGCAATGTTTTCAGACATCTGCACTTTGTTTTTGGGAATAGTTTCTGTGCTGGTCAACTGGAGTTTTTTTTTTTTTTTTTTGCAGTAAATGTAACAGCAGTGGATGATTTGTGAACTAAATGTTGAATGTGACATTTGGGTTACTTTTTGAAATAGACGCAACAAGTCTTTTGCACAGTGTCTATTATTGCATGAGTAAAGATGTGGTGACGGAGTTCCATGATAAATTTCTCAATTTAAGGTGTAAATGTGTTCACATCTCCCAGAGCATCTATTTTTATACCACATTTGGACCTTTTATTTAGCATATGTTTCTGAAAGCTTCAACAGCCACAAAATGATGCACATTGTTTGTCAACTGTCATGGATTTAGATGGCATATAAATTACTGGACAGTTTGAAACAAAGCTTTTAGAAATGAGCGAATAGCAGCCAAATTGTCAGCTGTTTTTCTTCCTTGGCAGGTCTTTTTCTTGTCAGAACATAGTCAGTTTTGAAAGAAACCAGATCTCTTGAGTGCCGGTGTTGTTTGGAAAGTCTCAGCCTCATATCTGTCACTTCTGAGTAAATCCTTCAGAGTCTAATGATGAAATATGATAAAGTCCTCTTATGAAAGCTTCTATTTCAGATGGTGAGCTGTCACAATAAATGTGTTTTGAGTGTTGCTTTGATGCATATAGGATGTTTCACTTGTATTTTCATTATTAGTCTATTTCAAAACATCTCCTAATGTCTTCAGTTACCGTCTCCAACACTGAGTCACAGTGTTGGCATTGCATCCAGGAACTTTTGCCCCTCCTAAGAACCTAGTAACATTTTCTGAGGTAGTGCTGATGTTACATCTTTCAGGTGTATATGACCATTTTGGCTAGTCAACTATGTACTTACTTTTTCATCCTCATCAAAGTCTTTATTCGGCACTTCTTTTCATCCTCATCAAAGTCACCCTCAGTCAAAGTCTTTATTCGGTACTTCTCCATCATATCAACTTCTTCAGCTTACACGCGCCAGTTCAGTATCAGTAGCTACATCACCAATGGTTTACATTCAGCCTCTTCCCAAATTTGTAAATTTCACATGAAATTTTACTGAATTTGGCTAATTCTAGAAGAAAAATCAAAAGAAAATGTCTTAGTTACTTTTTACTCGTTGCTGGGACAAATTTCCGACACTCAAAATGAAGGAAGGAAAGGTTTATTTAGCTCACAGTTTGTGGAGGTTTCAGTCCATATTCAGTTGGCCCAAGGCTGAGTGGAACAGAGCAGAGAGCATCCAGTTCTTGGCAGCGGAACAGCAACAAAATGGTGGCAGAGGCAGCCAACCAAACAGGGCAGCAGAGCAACAACTACAGCTTGAGTGTGTCTCTCTGTGGCTCTTTAGATTACATTCAGGCTCTCTGCTGTAGGATATCCACCCTAGATCACACCCATAGTCTCAGCCTTATTCAGACCAATAATCCCATCAGTACTAAAACACAATCCCAGGGCTCATGGGTCAAGCCTCAGTCTACAGAAGCCATGCCTCATGATTGCGTGAGGCTTTGGGGGGACAACTAGACATAAACCATAACAGAAGACATATAATTTAAAAATGTATACTCAAAAACGCAACATGTCTCATGAAGTCAGTAAAACCTGCCCATTTACACTTCTGCACATGTGCATACACCTTGCTGTTTGTGATACCAAGTAGCTGAACGTGAAGATCACTCCCAGGATTCCTCCAGCACAGCTACTGCAATACACAGCCATGTTGACATTAGACAAATATGGCCAGGGCGTATTTCGCCCACCATGATGCCCCTTTAAAGAATGACAAAGCTGCAAATAAGCTTGTACTCTGTTGATCACGTTGTCTGGAAATATGAGCTCAGCTCCTACATATGTATACTGGATCTGAGGGAGATTGTAAACCTGTGGCAAATTGTATAGTCACTACTGTCATTGTTTGGGCAATAGTTATAGACAAATAGTGAGAAAAGGCTAGAATAATCCCATGGTAATGGATTTGAGTTGAATACATTAATCTTTGCTCACCTTCTGTCTGTGTGTATATGTGTTCCAAAATTTGTACACATACAGGTTCAGGTTATCACACATTTTCTTCTTCTGTCAGCTCACATTGCCCAGGATTCAGTATCCTGTGGAAGGAAGGAACATACTTCATTTCCAGATTTAAATTTTGCTGTACTTCCTCAATTAAAAAAAATCCAAAAATGCAAATACATAACTATAGTGGCTGGGATGGGCACATGCCAGAACATATCACACTGAATACTTATGCAAATCTGGAGCGATTTCAGTCAAATCTGAAATAAATTAACTGAATGTTGACTTATAATACAAAATAAGTATTCATGAGTCTACAGTAAAATATGAATGCTGATTCTTTTGTGACAAATGCATTATATTCATATATTAATGATAACTAATAGGTAATATTTGGGCATTATGATTATAGCACACTGAATCTGCTCTGAAATAAAGTAATTATTTTAAAAAGTTTAAGAAAACTCTTAAGTCTTCATTTAAATTGGTATCTGACAGATTTTTTTGCAGCAAATGAACTTATGCATTAAGCATGTATATGTTTGAAGAAACATATATGTTCTACCATGAGTAAGTATGCATGCATATATTTTTGTGAACCACCTGAAAGTAAGTTACAGACTTCGACATATAGTATTACATCCTTGGTAGAAGTGCTTCAGGATGTACTCCAGTGAATGGGGATATTTTCCTCAATATCAATAGTATATATCTCTCATAAGGAAGAAACTCAGCATTGATTCAGTAATATAAAGTCTATGTGTTCCATTTTTTTGCAAACCAGGATTGTGTCAGATTTCACATGATATATTGTCATGTCTGTTTGATCTCTTTTTATTTTGGAAAATTTCCTCCTTTTTGTCTTCTTTTTCCTCACTACATTTTGCTTTAATGGGTCTCAAAATCCTGTGACAGACTTTTGGTCAAATTGTTTCCATTAAAAAATGTTAATTTTAATGACTTAAAAACTGCCACACAAATTTTTAAAAAATAGTCCAAAAGACATTCTTCTTTTCTTCTGAAGGTTTTATGATGCATCATTATCAGTAGCCAGTCTTTCACTGTTAAACTTAAATGGCCAATTGGGAGAAACAGTTCTGAGGCCAGTCTCCCATCACTGATTAAAACTGGGGTGGCAGGTGTTAGGGATAATGTTTATTTAGCCTGCTCAGTTCCCTGGGTAGACTTGATGACCTTGCCAGCCCCAGCAGCCTTCTTGTCCACCGCTGTGATGACATGCACAGCAACTATTTCATATTGGGAACAGGGAAACGACCCAGAGTCGGGTAGTCAGAGAAGCTCTTGACACATGTGGGCTTGCCTGGAACCTTGTGAACAACAGCAGTATCACCACATTTCAAAAATTTGGGCCCACCTTCTAGGTTCTCACCTGATTGTCAATCAATCTTTTCTTCGAGCTCAGCAAACTTACAAGCAATGTGAGCTGTGTGACAATCCAGGACAGAAGGCTGTCTCAGTCACTCTGCTCTTGTTGCTGGGACAACTACCTGACACCCAAAATGAAAGAAAAAGGTTTATTTAGCTCACAATTATGGAGGCTTTAGTCCATACTTGTCTGGCTCCAAGGCAGACAGGCACATGGCAGAGAGCAGCAGTTCATGGTGGTGGAACAGCCACAATGGCAACAAGGAGAGAGTCTATTTCTCAGTCTCTCTTACATTACATTCAGGCTCTTTACTTCAGGCTGGGTGTAACACTCACACCCATAATCCCAGCAATACTTGAGACCCATAATCTCAGCCTTGGATCAGCTATATTCCCAGTGGATCGTGAGTTAATCTCAAATTCTAGAAGACCCTGCCCCATGAACTGCATGAGTCTTTTGGGGGGAAAACTAAACACAAACCATAACAGGGATATAGCCAGCACTGATCTGACAGGGTGGTTCAGGATAATCACCTGAGCAGTGGAACCAGCTGCTTCCATTGGTGGGTTTTTTTTTTTTTTTTTTGCTGTCACTAGAAACATTGCCACACTGCACATATTTGATGGACATGTTCTTTGCACTGAAGCCCACATTGTCCCCAGGAAGAGCTTCACTCAAAGCTTCACAGTGTGTTTTAAAAGATTTGACTTCAGTTGTGATGTTGACTGGAGTAAAGGTGACCACCATACTGAGTTTGAGAACACCAGTCTCCACTCCCCCCACAGGGACAGTACCAGTACTAGGCATCGTGGAGGGGCAGCCACAAAGGTTGTCAGTTGGACAGTGGGTGGAAGGATGAAATTCAAAGTTTTAAGCAGTGTGGTTCCATTGGCATTGCCATCTTTATGGGTGACCTTCCATCCCTTGAACCAAGGCATTTTGGCACTTGGCTCCAGCATATTGTCATCATTCCAACCAGAATTTGGCACAAAAGCTACAGTGTCAGGGCTGTAGCCAATTTTATTAGTAGGTGCTGATATCCTTACCAATTTCCTCATATTTCTTCTGGCTATTGGGTGGATCCATGGAACACTTTTTTTAATACTGACAATTAGTTGTTTTCATGTCCAGCATGTAAGCCAGAAGGGCCTCCTCATGGGTCTGCCCATTCTTGGAGATACCAGCTTCGAATTCACCAGCACCAGCAGCAACCATCAGGACAGCATAGTCAGCCTGAGATGTGCCTGTAGCCATGTTTTTGATGAAGTCTCTGTGTCAAGGGCATCAATGATGGTCACATAGTACTTGCGTGTCTCAAGTTTGCACAGGGAGATATCAATGGTGACACCACTCATGCTCGGCTTTCAGCTTGTCCAAGACCGAGGCATACTTGAAGGAACCCTTCCCCATCTCAGCAGCCTCCTTTTCACATTTTTCAGTGGTTCTTTTATTGATGCCACCACCCTTGTAGATCAGAGAGCCGGTGGTGGTGGACTTCCCAGAGTCCAGTGATGTGTCCAGGGATGATAATATGAATATCTTCTCCTTTCCCATGTTGGCTGTGATTAGTCATGGTTTTCATGACTCCTGTGCTCTTGTGGCAGAACTGTTGCAAAAAAGCTCTTTTGTCTTTCTTAGTATTTAGTTTTTTCAGCAGTGAAGTCTGATCATTTTGTAGCATCTTTTCATTGTTTAAATTGTTTTCTCATCATTAAAGACAGATAAATCATTTTTTAAAAAAATTGGTTCAGAAGACCTGTGAAGTGGTCATGATACCACATTGTGAGATAGGACGTCATTGTATAATTTTGGGTTGTCCCAGTTTTGCTCATACTAAGTTTGCTTGATTAGGGGTTGTATAGATTTATCAGTTTAAAAAATTGGAACATTGCCTACTCTAATTTATAAGTAACTTGTGGAGCTTGGTTTAATACTGAGTGTACATGCTTTTCCTAAAATCTTCTTTCCTGTTGTTTTAGTATTTATGATGCTGATTTTTTTTTTTTTTTAATTTGAGAGATTGAATATGTTATTGACCATCATTGCTGGTCGCGTAATGTTAAGTTTTGTAAGTAAAACTTCTTTCTTTCTTGGACTAATTTTATTTCTTACATGTTTTCTCAGAAAATACAACTTTACAAGTAAGACTATTAGGATATCTTTAGGTCACTACCTGAGAGAAGAATATATTTAAATAAAGTGATAAAATTACAAAAACTTGTCTGGACACAGTTTGGAAGGTATTTTGTAAAGTTAGGAATGTACATTACCATAATCACCTGTCAGTCATACTGTAATCGCAGTCACCACAGTCCATCTGTCCCAGAGCACTCTTTTTTTTTTTTTTTTTTGTGGGACCAGGGTTCGAACTCACAACCTTGCACTTGCCCAGCAGGCACTTGTGCCTCGGAGCTATCTCCCCAGCCCTTGTCCCAGAGCACTCTTGCAGAATGAGTAACTAGCAGCATTGCATGCTAACACATGAGGAAGTGTATTGTTCTCTGCGTGGGTATCTGTGAGCTGAGTTGTACAGTCTTGTGTTGCAGACCATAAGGTGCAGGGATACATCAGTGAATATGCAGCCAAACTTACATTAAAGAAAATTGAACTGTTCTTAATTATGCCATCTCCATCTTGCCAAGAACATAAACCAATATTTTCTTGATATGAGAAATGATGGGACATTGTTTTCCACATGTAGTAAATGTTTTCCTTCGAGTGGGAAGAAACAGTGTAATTTCTCATTCTCTTTCATTGTTTTTTGTATGTTTTGAAATGTTTTCATGTTCTTTTCAGGCTAATAATTTTGTTCTTTTTCCTTCCTTACATGTATCCTTTCTAATCCTTTGTCCAAACTAAAGTCTCATCTAGAACTCCTTCAGACATCTCCTATTCCAGTTATTAATTTGGTTCTTGAAAGATAGGCTTTTCAGAAGATAGCTTTTTAAAATTCTTTTTTTAAAGTTAGCTGTTAGACTTATTTTCCACGTCTAAATTATGAATAATAGTAACTTTTAAATTTAATGTTAGGGCTGGCTCAGCCTGCCCTGGGGGTGGGACTGGTGCAGCATGTGGTGCCCGGGATTGAACTTTGGTCCCTGTGGTTGCCTAAGCAGGTGCTTTAGACTGCTGAGCCATCTCACTGGCCCAATAATAATAACTTTTACATCAAGCTTATTAATTTGTAACAGAACCTGTAACTATGATGCCCTGTCCGCACTCTATCACAGATGCCTTGAGCTAGGTCAGGATTGTGAATATAGCTAGCTTTTGCAACTGTGTAATAAGCACATTTTAAAAATACTTAAGTAACTTCAGATTTTCTTACATATAAACTCAGAACCTTTAAAGAATGGCAATTGTGAAATAAATAATTAACAGTGTAAAAACCATTTAGTGAGCAAGCAGGCCATCTGTCCAAGCATAGGCTGCAAAGATGGCACTGTAATTCTGACAACAAAGTCCTGGAAATTCTGAGATGGATTCCCAACCATCCAATAATGTGCTCTTTTTTGAGTACTGAGAATTTTTTTGAAGTCTTATTTCTATAAAACTAAAGTTAGAAGTGATTTTTTAAAAGATTTAACTGATAGATTAATTTATTAATTTGCCCTTTAACTGAAATCTGTATATTGCACTAAACAGTGGTTAGCATCATGCAGCGCTGTACCTAAAAACTTACTGGGTGTGTGTCATGTGGCAACTTTTGTTTATGCATGCATGTGTTAGCTTTTTTTCAATCTAAAACTGACCATTTTTGAACATACCATTGTATTCCCATGTTACTGATAAACAAACAGGCATGGAGAATTAAAAGGCAATAAATGGTAATGCTGACATTAAAACTCATAATTATACTATTTTTGTAATACAGAAAATCATTCTAAATGTTCTTCCAACCTGTTATTCAGAAGGCTTAGTAGTCTTACTCTAAAAAGTATATAAAATGAGGCCATTACTTTATATTTATTATTAAATATATTACTCTTATACACAAATCTGAAATTCTCTGGTTAGAATTGTTTTGTAATCCCTAAACCAGAAGTCAAACATTTTTATGAATTCTTCCTAATTACTATTTTAATACATTACTAAATGACCGATATGAAACAACTAATGTTCAATTAATCTCTAAACTTTCCCCCAGTGAAACAACAAGGATAAGATAGAAGGCTTTTAAAATAAAAAATATCCTACTTATTTTTGGAGCATAGAAAATGCCATGCAATCAACACTGGGAAGAAGTCAGTTTAATTACTTCATGTGGTGTATTTTCATGAGAGGTCACAAAATAGACTTTGAGAATTTGTAAATTCTCATTGCCAAGACAGTGTGTGTATATATATTTTATAGACCGGGAATTGAACGCAGGCCTTTGAGCTTGCCAGGCAAGCACTTATTCTACTAAACTATCTCCCCAGCCTGACAGTGTATAATTTTAATAATAATTTCCACTAAACAAATTCTATCAACAGAAGTAGACTGTGATAAGACCTTGAAGATAATCTAATACTTCTCCTGTGGTAGAAAAGTGATGGTCCAGGTGGTGTGGTTAACTTAGAGGCTAACACTGGTTAATGGGAAATGAAAATGTCTGCTTTTTTGTTCCTATGTGTTCACAAGTTATTTTCAGTGTATTTTACATTATTTTTACATTTTATAAATCACTAAATAGCATTCTGGGAGAATTGTGGTTTGTTGCTTGTTTGGGCATAGTAAATAGGAATAAAGGAGGAAATATTTGCAGGATTTCTCATTTATTTTGTTAAATTTTAAATAGGCTCACTGTTTTTCTCTTTTCAAATTGTAAGTGAATGCCCCTCAGATTCTCAGCGGAATTCTCCATTTTCATTTCTAGAGATAGTCATTGGAAATTATCTGTTAGGAAACACAGACAAGACCATGTAGCTTCCGATCCTGGAGATAATGACTATAATTCTGGAGCCAGAAGACAGAATCCAAACGGAATTATTTCATAGTTATCTTCAGGTAACAAACTTGAGAAGAGAATGGGACTCCCATTTCAGGGTCAGTAAGAAAGAAGAATGCAAGCTGGCAAATAGGTGGGTTAGAAAACTAACGCACACCAGAGAAAGTGTGCCCTAGGAGTATGTGGAAGATTGTCACGTCAGTCCTGTCAGTATTGAGATCCAAACAGCAGAAGGGTGTCAGGAAGCAGTGGAGAGATACAGTGGAGGTCCAAGCAGGTAGTGTTGGCAGGTGGCAAAGAACGGCATGGAGACAGGTCATGCGAGCATTAGCTCAGTGTTTTCTTATTTTGGGTTAGCTCAGTAAAAAGCCTAAAGTAATTGGAAACACGCTGAATTTGTAAAAACAATGTGGAATTTCGTAGCATGGCTTGATTAGGTGTTAATGAGTACCAATCACATCATTTAAAATTTTGACATATTAACATTTTAAAGACAGTCATTTTTATCTTTGAAAGTTTCATATTAATTGGGGTCTAGTGTTGAAGGGGACCCCATTGGGCTTTCACTTTGCCCTAGAAGCTCAGCTTTCATCTCTGTCCAGCCTGTTTTTACCATTAAAGTATAGTAGAGAATGGTACTGTGGTGGTACAGAAGCTTTCCCGGTGATCCCTGTCAAGGAACCCCATGAATGGTCACCTGTGACTGGCCATGGCAGGGAAAGAGGCACTTAGGCCTGCAGAGGCTTGGATGATGGCTTTAATGCCTGCTTTCTGTGTCCCACATGCCCAGAGGCCTGTGCTCTGTGGCCAGCTCAGACTTGTAAAGCAAATGATAGGAGCGTTTATGCTCCCAGTACCTGGCATATGGAAAGTATATGTTAAGTAGTTTTGCATGAAGGAATAAATTAATGGATTGGTTTGAATTGACCTTTCCTATGCAGATTACCTAATCTTTATAACAAAAGTAATTACTACATTTCTAGAAGTTAATCCTTCAATGTCTGTGAACTGAATGTAGCATGATAGCCTTTAAATTTTGTGTTATTTCTGATTTTTAATTTTTTTACTATTTTGTATTCCTTTAAAACATAAAATAAAGATACATAAACAAACAACCCTGGTGAGGGGAAGAAAAAAGATTAAACTGCCCTGTCCCACCCTGAAGGTCTAGAAACGGAGATGGCAGAGGGGTGGGCAGGGAGGTGGGCACCTTTGCTAGGGATGTTGTCTCTACTCTTTGCCTTCTCTCTGCCCCTCAGAAGGCTAAATGTGCTCTGGAGCCCGACACCTTCTCACAGCTCTGAGCACCCTGGAAGCTCCCCTCTTCCCGGCTACAGGGGACCTCACCTAATTCCAGTCTACCACCTGGGGCATTTTCTTAGCAATTACAGGCTATGTCATGGGTGAAGGGGGATTTCTTACCATGCAAGAAGCTACGACTCTTATAGGGAGCCATATCTCCAAGTCTTTCTCGTGCCAGCTAGGGTGGCACAGCCTGGACAGTCAGGTTCTCAGAGAGCTGGGTCGGCTTGGTGTTTGGCCTCTAGTTCCATGGCGCCTTGTGTTAGTCCTAGACTTGCAAATGCCTCAAATAATAGGCTTTCTCACTGCAGCCTGTTTGAATTTGCTTTCTGTTCATTCTTGGGAATGACCAGACATTTTGAAAGAATTTAACAATGCAATAGAAAAGTAAATGAGCAAAAGAAGACAGGAATGAGTAGGTTTGCCTCGCTGTCAACAGGTTATATTTAAAGTGAGAGAAAGGTATAATGGCTGTGTTTCAGGTGTGTGTGTTTCGTTTTGTGAGTTTCAACAAGCATGTGGCTTTGTGTGCCTGCTGCAGTTGTGTTTTGTTTGTGTGGAAAGTGACCGGCAGCAGTTCCTGTTCGGGACATAACTTTCTTAGAGTTATTCCATAATGTGGCAGTATTCTTTAAAAAATAAGATTTTTCATTTTACACATTAGAATTAGGTATACTGAAAGCCATTTTCAGTTCTATGAGGAGAGGACAGTTTGACTTATTTTCTGACATACATTCATGGTGTGGGCATTCGTGTAATCATGACTCCTCATTTTTAATTTTATAAGTGTTAGCTTCCAGTATAGAACAGTGACGTTTCCTTGGGGATTGGTGCTTATCTTCATCCTTTTCAGTCCTTCCTCACCTGTCTGTTACTTCTTCCTCTCCTGATTCCTTTTTCTGTTCCAAGAGTACACTTTCTAGTTTCTTACCATTTCTCCTTTATTTTATTCACTTACATATTTACATTTTAGGATTTTCACGTAAAATAAACTGCAATATTTGAATTTCTTTAAGTTCTGTATGTATGTATTTATTTATTTTGTTGTTTTGCATTGTCTAGGGAAGGGTCTCCAGGGTCTTCAAGGTCTCGCTACTAGATGGGACTCGGAGTGATCTTCTGTCCAGCTTACCAAGAGCTGGGATTACAGGTGCATGCCACCATGCCCAATCTCAATTGCTGTCCCAGAGCACCCCACGGTGGGGCCGGCAGGGCACGCCCCTGTGCCTGTTTGCAGGTGCTTCAATCTGCTGAGCTATTTGACTGGCCCTTAATATTTAAATTTCTGTTGGTGGCTTATTTTCAGGGTGGTCACAGATTTCATCCATTTTCCTAAATGACTTTTATACTGGGTGAATAACATTTCTTTATTATACTACACTTGATCTTAGCCAAAAGGCCGAGAAGTGATACATTTCTTTATTATATAAACCACCTTTCTTTTTTAAAAAATCTGTTTGCCTGTTGATGGGAATCTAGGCTATTTCCAGAATTTATGCTATTTGCTCTTTGATTTTTGCTATTTGTCATCTCAGTTTTTCCTTCCCATTGTATTTTTTGCTATTTGTTAAGTAACTTTTACCATGTCAGTTTTTGAGTATTGGAAATACAGGTCTTGGTGTGACAGATGTTTTTTTCTGAAAGTGCACAGTCCAAATGTGCACAAATGTCTTCATATTATAGTGCTATACTGTCTGTACTGTGCCGTGTCAGTTTGTAATTTTGTGCAAATAAACAAAATTGTTATTTCAATTCAAATAGTGATCATTTATTTCAATGACTTTCTTTTTCATGAATAAAAATGATGTTACCTGGATTTAATGCTGTCTTTATAGATACAACAAGTGTATTAGGCAAATTATTTCAAAGCATATTAATGTAATAAACCTGTATTGATTTGTCATAATAAATTAATGTTAACAAGAAATATTATAACAGCGCTACATAAGGATTCATGTAGAGGCAATCGAGACAGACTGGTGTCTTGAGCCATAAGTCATAGCTGCTTAGGTCATTTATCCACCTTATCTTAAATAAACGTGGAGAATAAATGCTTCCAGAGAATATAAATTCTTCAGAAACAAAAAGCAAAAGGACAAAAATGAGAGCTATTAAAAGTGTCCTTTGGAATTTAAATGCAATAAAACAATATATTACACATTTTGCCTCTTACTTTAGCTGCATCTAGCCAGTAATTTTATTTTCCCTACTGTTGTGTTGAACAACATTGACGCATATGAATTTGTTGGGAAATTCACGCTTGCGCTTGCATTTGAACCTTTGAAATAGTAGAGGAGACTGTTACCAGTACAAACAAAAGCTTCCTTTAAATTACATTACATGAAAACCATCCACACTGATAATCTTTCTTAAGTGGGCTTAAAGTAAGTTTATTTTACTTTATTTTATTTTTTATTGTAGCTGGCTCAGCCTGCCCTGGGCATGAGGCTGGTGCAGCATGTGGTGCCGAGGATTGAACCGAGGCCCCTGCGGTTGCCTAAGCTTTCCAAAGCAGGTGCTTTACACCACTGAGCCATTTTGCCAGCCCTTAAAGTAAGTTTAAAGGTCAAGGGAACTTTATAATATATACTTAACTAACACTGAAGCGTAGTATATAGCCAAATCAAGGTAACATTTATTATTATATTAAAGTATTTTAAATGTACCTCGAATAGCACTCGTATTTGCTTTAGCACCGTTGTCAGTTGCAGCCATCATTTACTAAGATGAGCTGCTGAGCGTATGACAGCTAGGATCCTGGGTTGTTGAGGAAGACCAAAAAATCAAACAAGGCCTTTCAGTGTGTGTGGTTGTTAAATTCTCATGTGCAACACCTGGCTTAGCGGGCTGAATTGGCATAGTTTCGGTTTTTAACTAACCTCTGAATTCTAAATACATTATTTCCCCTAGATTCTAAAACATATTAGAAAATATTTTACTGGGTACAATCATATTGTTATTTTTTTATGTATTTAGTGTAGGGTACACAGGGTCTGACTACACAGATCTGACTTGTGATCCTCCTTTTTTCACCCTCCCGAGAGCTGGCATTACAGGCACATACCAGCGTGCCCAGTGTCAGTGGCTGCATCAGCGCACCCCATGGGTGGGACCAGCATGACACATCTGGGATCGAATCCTGTCTCTGCATCTGCCCAAGCAGGCGCTTTAGTCTGCTGAGCTATCTGGCTGGTCCTTAGGTGCAATAATATTTAAGCAGTACTGAAAATAGATAACTGTGATTAGGAATTTAATTAATTTAATTTTTTTATTAGAAACGTCAAGTGGTAGGAACTGTTGTAATCACTTTTGACCTACTACCTCGGTCACGTTGCTCCTAAGTAAAGAAGCTGGGATGTGGTTCCTTGCAGTCTGGCTTTAAGTTCTGTTGGTGGGAAATGTAAATAGTTCACTAAAACCATGTGCGTACAGAGGATACACATATCGTAATCCTTAGGCTCAGGATCAATTTTGTAAATCTGAAGTTTTAGTGTGGGCTTAGATAGAAAACACAAGTAATAGCAGGAATCCCTGAAGTAGCTCACGTTCGCTAAACACAGTCCTCGTGTTGATCATTTCTGTTTTTCTCAGATTCTTTGTATTGTTTTATTCCACTCTGTTATGAAGCTTTACATTCTCATGCAGCTTTTCCACTCATTGTCCTACTAATGCAGTTTCTAATTCTGGTTAATAACCTAATGTTTGTTGCTTTTTGCACCAGACCGACAGCGCTGAGCTAGATAAGTCCCCTGAAACACTTCCTGCTTAGCCGTTGTTACTCTTGCTGCATGTTTTAACCATGAATGTGTGACCATGCACACACCCACCAATGTAAATACGTGTGTATGTATATGTGTGTAAGAAGATACGCAGCTCCCGTTGGCTCCTCCCTTGTCCTCCAAAGGGAGCCGCCACGTGAACTCTCTGCGTCGCTGCGGCTCCACCCCTCTGCCTTGTGCCTTCGCCTTCATGCTGCCCCTTCAGTTTTCTGTTCCTGAATTTTAGCATCGCAGTTTCTTTAGTTTGTGGATGGCAAATTCATTGCTTTGACGGACTTGATTTTTACCTGTGTTCATTTGGAAAAAAATGTTTATTTGGTATAAAATTCCAAGTTGCTTTTAACTGTTATTCAGATGGAGAACACTTTCTGGCTATTTTCTTTCTTGGATTGTTTTCATTGAGAAGTTATCGGTCAGAGTCAGTATAGCTAATCTGCCACTCCAGAAAGTTGCCTCTTTCCTTTAACCTACTTTTAATCTGCTCTTCGTTTTCTTTTCCTATTTCTAGTATTTTACTTTATCTTTGCTGAGTTACTGGTACATTGTAGATGTACATAATGATCACATTCATCATAGGCAACCTCCCCTCCCTGGAAACTCTGCCCTGTTTGTTTACAAAAGCTTTTTTAAAATTTTATTTTATTTTATTTTACTTTGCAGTTCCAGGGATTGAACTTGGGACCTTGCATTTGTCTAGCAGGTGCTTATGCTGATGAGCTATATCCCCAGCCCTGTTGACAAAAACTTTGTTTCCATTTTTTTCTTCTATTCCAACTTTTTATTTTGAAAAATTATAAAAATTTAATATATAGAGAGTAGTTGAAAACCACATGCAGTGAATCTCTTATACTCTCTAACTAGATTGAGTAACTTTTTTGCTAGAGTGGGGATCGAACTCGGGCCCTTGGGCTTGCCAGGCATGCACCTGTTTTACTGAGCTATTTCACTGGCCCCCTAGATTCAGTAACTATTACTAGTTAACTTCTGATCTCATGTGCTTTATTCTTGTAAATATACGTAATATGTACACGAAGTAGGCAGGAAATACGCAACTCACTCCTATATATTACTTACAGTTATAAAACTTCTCCACTGGATACTTAAGGATGCTTTCCCTAAGAGTGAGGGTATTCTTCCAAGAACTACTTAATTTTTACTCTTACAAAATTAAAGTTCCGGAAGTTCACCTACTATGTATTTCATATGAAGCTGTCCTACTTAGAAACATTATATAGCTAATTTTTATTACTATGCATTTTTCATTTTGATTATTATTTATACCTTTTCTTTTTATTATTTGCTATAAATAGCCACATATATTTATTTTTATCTTGTTATTGATTATAATTTTGATTATATCTTGATGTCTTTCCTTTTTTTTTTTTCTTGTCTGTTGAGACAGGGTCTCAGTATGCAATTAAGGCTGGCCTTGAGCTCCCTTTGGTGGCACAGGCTGGTCTTGAAATCGCACTGATCTTCCTGCATCAGCCTTTCAAGTGCTGGGATTACAGGCGTGCACTACCGTGCACACTGGACTGGTGTCTTTCATCTGTAGTGTAACCTCTAAATTATTACACTTTTCCTCTTTAACTTTTAATCTATAAAAGAAGGAAAGTGTGTTCCTTTTTTCTGGCCTACCAGAAAATCTATATTAGACTTCATTGTCTTGTTTTCTGTATTGCTTATGACTCACTATTTTGTCTTTTATCTTCCCAGCATGTATGTATGTATGAATTTGTTTGTTTGTTTGTTTATTTATTTATTTATGTATATTTTAGGGAAGGGTCTACAGGGTGTTCAGGGTCTCACTAGGAGAGCACACTTGCAGTGATCCACCTGTTTACAGCCTCCCAACAGCAAGGATTACAGGCACTCACCACCAGTCTTGGTCTCAGTTGCTGTCTCAGCATTCCCGGAGAGTGAAGCCTGCATATCAGGCCTGGGGCTTGAGCCCTTGGCCCCACCGCCTGCTTGTAGGCATTTTAATGTGCTGAGCTATTTGGCCTGTCCTTTCCCCATATTTAGCTATTTTACTAGCAGTTATGTCTATCCATTTACTTTTAAAGTGTTGCTTGTTGAATATTTGTTTTCTGGATATTATGTTTGATTCTTAATCCCCGCACTCGGGAGGCTGAGGCAGGAGGATCAGTGTGAGTTTGAGACCAGCCTGGGCTACAAAAGTGAACTCAAGGCCAGCCAGAACTGCATAGTGAGACCCTGTCTCAAAAAGACAAAAACAAAACAAAACAAAACAAAACAACAACAACAAAAAACAACCACAGCATGCATATTTAAATATTTATGTAATTCTATCTAAATTTTTATTTTCAAGTTTTATTTTGTCAATATTAAATATGAGTCTTTTTTCTAATATATTCTATTTCTCTGTACCCTTCAGTTCTTGTCTGTTTTTTTCTTGCATGTGCGTTGCTCTGTCTGCATTTTGTTGCTTCATCTGTGTGCTATTATGTTATTTTATCCTGAGTATTTCCATTAAGAAAATTACTTGTGAAATCATTATTTGTCTAGGATGATGATATCTGATTCTGGGAAGCATATTCCCTTGGTCTGTTAAGTGCCTGGAACACTAAAGATTTAAAAATCAGTTGAATCATATTTTAAGGTTTATATGAGGCTGTGCAGCCTGGCTTCTAACTATTGAGGCCTGCATTCTTCTGTTCCATGTTTTATCCTGCTATTTAATTACCATGTTAGCCAGCTGCATAGTTGAGCCTGTTGGTCTCTTCTGTGTTGCAGTGTGCTCTACTCAGTATTTCCTCTGCAGATTTTGCTTTTCTCTTGGGCCTTGACTTGTAAAATTTTTAAAGTATAAATTCATTTGGAAAGTTGATTCAAAATTCTCAAAATTCAGCTTTGAAGCAGACTTTCTTCTTCATTTAAGACTAAAACTTTACTTAAACTCTCTGTTTTGATACTTTTTGATATTATTATAGTTTTGACTTTTAAAGTATAAATCCCAATTCTTATGTATAGGAAATTGTGTTTCCATTTTACATATATAAGATAATTTAACACATTTTTAAGAGTCTGACTTTTCTAATCAAGGCATCAGTTGGTCACTGTTCTGGAAAATACAACCTAAATGTCATTTCTCTCCCAAGCCTATCTCTAAATCCTCTAATTATCTTTCATTCTTTGTTCTCTTGATACTTTGCTAATTCTTCTTATCACATTTACCACATGTGTTTCCAATTATATGTTTGGAACGCAGCATTAATATTTGCATCCATAAAGCCTGTTATAGCCCCTGGAGCTTAATAAAGTCCATACTAGTTGTCAAATAAATGGTACTGTATGTTACTTCTTTTTTTTTTTTTTTTTTTTTTTTTTTTTTTTTTTTTTTTTTTTTTTTTTTTTTTTTTTTTTTTTTTTTTTTTTTTTTTTTTTTTTTTTTTTTTTTTCCGTATGTTACTTCTAAGTCAAAGTATTTCAGAACAGTCAGTAGCATGGTACTGAATTTATATCCTTTCAATAAAAATTCACAGGCTACTTGTTAATGTCTCTGTTAGTAGTGTAACCTTTGGTATTTCTTGTCTTTTGAAAAAGAGTTGATTGATAGGAGGAAATCCAGATTAATATCAGTGTGATTTTAGTTTTATGAAAAAGACTGACACTCAACCTTCTTTTGAAAAAGGCATGGACTCATGTAACATTCTGTGCTATTTAAGCCACACATTGATTCAGTATTTAAAATGAACAATAATTTTGTAGAAATGTTGAGGACAATAAGAACATAGTCTCAAGTTTAGCTCTCCTGCTCCTTTGTTTCCAATTAGATCGTCTCTTTTTGAGAGGAGGGCACTGGGCCCAACGCCTTGCCCATACTCTTGGTTCTTCTCCTCATAGCTCCAAGCCCTGCATGCATTGTCATGGCTTGAAGCCCTTGATTTCCTTGCTGGTTCTTGGCTCTCTAGGTCCAAAGTAAAGATCCCTGGTCAAGTGTTTTTAGATACAAAGCTTCTAGCTCATTATGTTGTGCTAAAATTTGAGAGTGTGGGCGTTCATTCTTCTCAAGTCTCTCCTGTTCTACTTGAAGCTTTTTCTTCTTCTATAAGGAACAAATAATGAATATATATATATATATATATATATATACACACACATATATACATACTTGTATATATGTGTGTATATACATATATGTATATATGTGTATATATACACACACACATATATGTATGTGTGTGTGTGTGTGGTGTATGTGTGTGTATGTAGGCCAACTATGGTATTTAGATCATTTGAAGAAAATGGACCTCTCAGTGATGCCAGGACTGGTACTTCCCAGTAATCTCAGCACTCATGGAGAAAGAAGAGAAAGATTACATATTTCCTCCTCACCTGGGAACTTATTAAACCTTGTCAGAAAAGGAAGGGGTTGGGGCTGGGGACATAGATCAAAGGCACCTAGTTCAGTCAGCAGTACTACACAAACAGTAGAAAGAACCAAACCACAGTACTGTAGTAGTGTGACTGTGCTTGCTGCCTAAGACAAACATCATCCCAGTGCATTGCTGGGATGACTTCTGTCAAACTTGTTTTTCAGAGACTGTTAGAATAGAATTTAAATGCTAAGGCTCTTGTTACTTGGCCATTTCAGTCCTTTAACCTTTAAACTACTGTAAGATAGCAAACATTTCTTGGTATTTCATAAAGAAGTCAGGTTCTGTGATCAGAATGAACAGATTGTTATTATTATCTTTTATATATTTAGTACAGAGTCTACAGGGTCTCACTACATAGATCTGACTCTTAGTGATCCTCCCAAGCCCTAGAATTACATGCCTGCACTGCCACACCCAGTCTCAATCCCGTCTCATTGTGCCCTGGGGCAGGCTGGCAGACACCTGGAGGATCTAACCGTGGCTGCTGCACGCTGCTTAAGCAGGTGCTTTAGTCCATTGAGCTCTCTGGCCGGCCCTCAGAACGAAGAGATTAAATATCATATGTTAACAGATTTTAAAGATCTGCTAAATTAATTATTGTGTCATGAATTTTATTTAGAAGTATACCTCACCTATATTCTTTTTCCTTTCTTTTTTAGACATGACAATAGACACTGATATCAGACACATGCAGTCTAGATTGGCAGAATTGAATGCTCATAATGAATCCTATAATTTAATTTTATACAATACTCTATTAATATCCAAAAGAGAAATACATACGTTTTACTTTGAGGATTCAAACAAAAAAGCCATTTCTTTGGAGGAAGAAAACTGTGATGTAGTAAAGATTGTCGGATAATTTTCTTCTTACAGTGTCAGGGATCTTGGAGAAAGAGAAGTAGAGAAAATAGCATCATGACAGGTGGGTCTGGCACCAGGCCATGCCAAAAGCTCAAGGACACAGAACTCACTGGGAGAGCCAGTCCTGGAGGCTGAGCGTTGCATGCTCTCTTTCACGGGGGAACTGCAGAGAACAAAACTCAGGTAACAGAGTGATGGTCCCCGTGCTCTTGAGGAAGGAGGAACCAAGGTGGTTTTATTTTGAAGAAACGTAACCCTTTTATTCTTCATGTTATTAAAATTTACATTGGGTGATTCCAAATTGGTATTGATATTTGAATGTTTTTTATGAAGGCTTATGCTAATACTAGCAAGGCAGCCAGCTTTATGGAGCTTATTAGGGATTAAGATACACATTCTGAAGGAATCTTAAAACTCTTACAGTTCGATTCTATTAGTACCCAAAATGGAAATGTATACATTTTAGTTTTGGAGACCCAAACAAAAAAGCCATTTATTTGGGGGAGCAAAAATAATCCTGTGGCTAAATGAAGATCAAAATGTTGAGTCTAATTTGTATATTATTGACTCAATTTGTATAAACACTTATGTCTAATAAGTTTTAAAAATTTTATGACAATGAATTTTTCAAAGTGTTATTTCTGAGCAATAATATAAACATCCTAGAGAGTTTGTCATATAAATTATCATAAAGACTTATTTATTCCACATTTACAAGAACAAATTCTTTTTTTTTTTTTAAGAACAAATTCTTGAGTGGTTTATGTTACAATGTAGGGTTCACATATAATCCCAATTTCCTGAAATAATACTTGCTTTTTCTGAGAATTAGGTGATTTTTTCAATTTTTCAGAATCTAAGGCTCATTCTTTAGTTCTTTAGTTATGATGCCAAAATTATTAAAACACTTTTATTCCAGTGTTTTAGGAAGTTTACGATGAAATCTGTAAATTCAGAAGAGTCTAAATAACCCAGAACAGTTTTATTTTCTAATTTTAGCATTATGTAGGTCACATCTTTTTTTCTCTGTCCTTTTGAGACAGGGTTTTGCTTGGCAGTTCAGGCTCGTGTTGAGCTTGTAAATAGTCCTTGTGTCTCAGCCTCCCGTGTGCCGGGATTACAGGCATGTGCCTTTGTGCCTGTTTCTTTTCTTTTCTTTTTTTTTTTTTTTTAATCCTTTGAGACAGGGGCTCACTGCAATCTAGGCTCTGCTTGAGCTCGCTTTGTCTCAGAGTCCCACCCATCCTCCAGCCTCAGCCTCCTGAGTTCTGGGATTACAGGTGAGTGCCACCATGCCTGGCTAGGAATTCTAAAGTGCCTTCCCTTACTGCTGCGGTGAGGGTAGGCTCTTCTGGTGCTTGTTGTTTTTATGCTGAGGAGACCTGCCAGGCCACCGGTGCAGGTGCGTTCAATCCCTTAGTCTTCTGGGAGGAGTGGTCTCCATGACTAATAGAGGAAGGGAGTCATAGTCCATCTGAGCGCTCCCTCTCTTATAGGTAGCTTTTGCCTTTTTCATAGCCGGTGTCATACCAGGTAACATTCTTATCCAGGTTTGGAGATTGCCCACAATGAATATAACCAGGTGCATGTGAGGCATGCCACATCTGGAGTCAGAATCGGACAGTGCACTTGGTGGAGTAAGTTACGCTTCTGAGTTTCCACCTTGTTACTAACAACATGATTTAAGAAACTTCCTCAGGGAAGGGACATGTTCTCTGTCAGCCCTGTTAATGCTCTTTGAGAACAATGGCAAATACAAATTCACTATTGAGGTTTTATATTTTCATTTGCTGGCTATCACATATGTCTTGATGTATATGCACACCTCTTAAAATTAAATAGATGAGTAAAAATTGCTCTATCAAAACAGTACTGATATGAAAACTTTAACCATTCTACTTTGAAAGAAATGGAATTGAGTGGCCAAAAAAAAAGAAGTTGGGGCCAGTGAGATTGCTCAGTGGTCTAAAGCACCTTCAACCTCCCCCCTCCCCACTAGGTTCGATCCTTAACACCATGCACCCTGCTAGCCCTGCTCTCAGGGCATGTTAAACTAGTCACAAAGGAAAAAAGAAGAGAAGAGAAGAGAAGAGAAGAGAAGAGAAGAGAAGAG